>VZRJ01012346.1:0-23042 GCA_013397565.1 Ptilonorhynchus violaceus | reverse complement strand
GGCAGCAAGCAGCGCAGGCAGGCAGGGTTGACTGGGGAGTGATGGACCTCGGTATCACCCACAGGCAGACCAGCAGAAGGCAGGAACAGCAGAGACGAGCAGCTCCGGGCAGCAATTGGTTACAGCATAACTCTGTACCCTGTGCTGCCGCGGGACCCTCGGAGATGTCACAGTGTATTCGTGCTCTGGATCGAGCGGGCGGAGACGTCGCAGTGTAGCGGTGTTCCCGGAGTGAAACTGGCATTCGCTGCAGACAGGACCGTCCTCACCAAACGCCGAGCGGAGAGAGAAGCAAGCCCGGTCTCCACTCACCTCTCATCCAAGTCTTGGGGAGTTCTCTTGCGATGCTCCAGCCTCTGGGGAAACATCCCCCTTGCCAGTATTTCCAGGTCTTTGTTTTTCTTTAACTGGGGGAATTGTCCTGGCTTCTGGGCTGGGCAAGTGATCCCTTTTGTCCTTAAGTATTGTCCATTTTGTGATTAGTGTGGAATGCAGCTGGACAGATAACTCCCTTTTGTTCTTAAGTATCACCCATCAATTCCGGGCCAGCCTCTCCCCATCTACACAGCCTCCCTGGTACCTGAGGGAAAGGAAACAAATTTTCATTTTTTTCCTAACCCATAGCAGTCAGGTTGATGACATCTTGTTGTTCAGCTCTTCACTGGTTCCCCTTCTCACAACACCAGTGTGATGCTATGAACCTTAGGACCACAGAAGAGCAGCTGAAAAGTGAGCGTGACACCAGCAAAACTGAGAGTTGCTAGGAGGTGTAATACTATTATTACTACTACTACCAAAAAAAAAAATAATGTTATTGTTGTTGTTGTTATCGATATTTTTCCTATACAGTAGTATACCTTTATTTTCTTATTTTAGCTAGATCTGGAATAATAATAATTCTTGAATTATATTTCAGTTTTACTAACAACAATTTTTTTGCCTACCTATATAAAGTGTGTTTGCTCATAACAGGATTTTGAGCATAAAAGAGGAAACCCAATGAAATAACCAGGAGAAGTGAGTGACATGGTTAATGATTGGATGACATCAGAAAAAGAATGCTTGGCTGGACAGCCACACAAAAGAGATCAGGCATCATAAACTTTATGTGGTAAGTCTTTGGGTCTGGTGGATAGGGAAGATGCACCAAAGACCCCAGGGCTTGTTGGCACCACCTGCCAACAGGCCTGGCTGTGGTGTGAGAGCAGAGCCCCTTCCTCGGCTTCACTGCAACCTGGAGAGCATAAGCAAAATATAGTGTACAGGTTTAGGCAGTGGCTCCATTACTGTGGCGGATGTTGCACAGACTCAGCATGTGGGTGATGCTAAGACGTTTATTGTAAGAAGCAAGTGCTTTATATACGCTTTCCCAAGACACCGTCCTTCCTTACATGGTATTTTTCCATCACCTAACCAATCACACATTAGAGTCCTTATATGTGGGTTATCCTTCGTTGTCCATTGGTTCAGTAGGTTCTGGTACATTGTTTTCCATACGGGTCTACGTTTTCTTCTCTTGGGGTTAGTGGAGACAGGTTTTTTTGTACTGTCATGACATGCTGTAAATGCATCTCACAGCTCCCCGTCCAACTCAATTCCATCTCTTCCCACATCTCCCCCTTTCTTATTTACAAAACAAAACATTTCTAACATTAAAATATATCTGACCCATTGCTCCAATCCCACAAAACAGCTACCAAACAAGCTCCATTCATCTTGTTCCCTCAGTCTCTCAACAAGCTGATGATGAAGCTTGTAGAGATAGAGGATTGGTCTGTAAATTTTATGGATATCAATATTGATGCAATTTCTCTTTTAATTCAAAAGATGAAAATAAGCTGATTTAAAATTCAGCTTTTACCCATGAGAATTGTGACACGATAGAAGCAGAAGTGTAACAACAGAAGGATGATCCGCACCTGCAGTAGGGAGTTACTAGGTGATATATACAAGAATGTGTTCTAATAATAGGCAACAAGCAGCTTTATGTATGGGCTAAGAATAGACAATCAGTAATGTTATATTATTTGCAGCAGCCAATGAACATGTAACATGAATACTGAGAAATGGTATAAAAAGAGGCCATGTATCATTAAAGTTAGCGCCCATTGTCCCAAAGCAGTTTATGTGTATTTTTGTGTCGTGACCGTCTCTACAGTGACAGAAGCTGGAGTGACCAAGGCTGGTTGGACCATTCTTGCAGGTACCCATCGTGGACTAGAGTCTGTGAAAACACAAGCGTATCTTCTCTCCCAGGGTTATTAACAGAGAGGGTCTTTGCATTTTTCACTTTCAAGATTCTTAAGTCTAAGTGAGTCTGTGGTCTGCTAAAATGGTGTTGGATGGGGGTTAGGTCATTCTGAACGAGATTTAAATAAATTAAGAACATACAAAGCTTTTTAGAGTCTTTCGTGGGGGGTATATCACATTACCTCATCCTTACAGTTGATCTGAGCCTGTCATCCATTGGGGAATGTGTGCTGGAGATTGACTTCTACTGGACAGCCAGGCAGGGGGTTATAGATATGCTTAAGAGCGACAGCTCTTGTGTGAGTGGAGGGGGTGTATGTCTTGTGCTAATAACTGTCACTCTTGATGTTTAAGAAGCATTTGTTTACTAAAATTATTGGTTTATTTATTTTACTTAATAAAATAATAATTGAAAAAACATCATTTGAATAAAGGAAGGGCTAAGCTATTTCTGTGGCATAACCACCCCTGCAGTAGCTGACCACCTGCGAAAGCACAACATAACAGTGTTTGGTGCAGTGTATACCACAAGACGTTAGAAGTTTTGAGAGCTGCAAACTGATTCTTATGTTCCAGCACCAGAACTTCCTATACAAATTGGTGGAGAATGTTACCAAGAGAGAGTTGCCCAAGATAACATAGGGTGTTTTAGGTAATCTAGGTGGGAAGATAAACTCTCTGTGAACATCCAGTTTAGTCTGAGTTTTCCCTGTAGGAAAAAAAAAAAAGAAAACAAGAGAATCCTAGTTTGATGGTTAAGAGTTGTTATACCTGTTTGTGATGGGGAAGGAGAGAAAGTTCATTCCCTGACTTCTCATCCATTTCAAATAGAACGGTTAATGAAGTTGACACTGTTAGAAAAACAATACAAGATTCATTTTGAAAAATAAAACTTTAAGTCACAGTATATATGATATAGAGACACTTTATGCTGTGCTTTCCCAAGAGCTTAATATTTCATCTTGCTTCCCCAGTTATCATTTTTTCTACCTTCTCTATCCCCTTAGTTTTTTCTCTTTAGTCCTTTATACATATTTTTTTCTCTTATTAAAATTTCAGGGTTTAATCTCCCTTTCCCTTTTCCCATCTCCTTGCCTCCCAAGGCCCTTTCTCATTTAATAAAAGACAAGGAATTTTATTACTATCGTTCCCTTCTTTAATGCTTTAAAATAGTGAATCATCATATGCAAATTAAAAAACCTGTTTAAGCTTTTCGGTGCAGTACTCATGTTCTGTCTCACCTGACTGTAAAACTACTTACAAACTTTCTTTATAATGTTGTTGCAGAGAAGAAAGGCTCGTACTCCTCACTGCACATAAAATTCTGGAAAAAAATATTTTTGGTGATAAATTTCTGTGGTTTTGCTAGACAATCTGAAAAGAGGAAATCTTCCTTGTCCATGGATTTAGTTGTATATCAGAAATACTCTATCATAGCACATAATAAAAAGTTCAGAATAGCAGTATAGTAATACTTTGCTAGGCTATACTGGTGTTCAGAATGAAATGTCTACAGAAAATAGTAGGAGAATTGTTTCTTGATTCCTTGGGTTTGTCTTTTTCTTGGTTAGTTTGTTTGTTCAGTTTCAGAGTTTTGTTTTGTTTTGTTTTGTTTTTTTTATTTCTTCCACTAGTAGTGGCTTATTACTGCCTTATTGTGAATCTGGTAAAGGATACTTTTCTAATGATCGGTGGATATTAACTTCGCTAATGATTGGTGGATATTGCCAGTGTTATTGTGTCTGAATTGTGATAAAACACCGATACTTATAAAGAAAACACACATTTGTTTCCCAGTCAAAATGCTTTATGATTCCTGACAACTGGTTTATGAACAATTATTCCTAGGCACAATTGTTAAAAAGATTGTCAAGTTAATCTATAAAATATCATAAATCCCTTTATTTTTTCTCCCCTTACAAAAGATTTGCTACCTCACCTGACCTTCTGTGATTTCATTGCTGGTTGCTGAATTAGGAAGGAGAAATGTAAATACCCATGTACTCACTTATCACTTTGAGAGATTTGGGTTTTTTTTGAGGTTTGTGGATTTAATGTGGTGCTGGTTTGGTTTGGTTTTGGTTTTAAGCACAAAAGAGGAAAATGGTTTGCTTCTTTAGTTCTGCAATGGTGCCAATACTGCATTTCTGAAAAATAGTGGCATTGCAAAGCTCCCAGTGTAGATATTCTTTTAGGCTTTGTATTGAAATTTTAATCCATCAAGTATTATTTTGACTGGGATTTATTTATCGGTAAACTTGAATATAGTGATGGTCATGCTAAATGTTTCTTGCATCTCTTGCCTCATGTGTGGGAGGCTGAAATGTTAAAGGGTAATGACTCAAACAATCGACAGTTTGCAAAAGCAGCAGGGTGTTTCACTGAGGCCAGGTTTGCACCCCTGAAACTGAAGAGGAGGAGGAGAAGTTTTGGGTGTGTGATGACTAAACCTCAGACCTGCACAGGGTGACCACAACAAACTGACCTTTGCTTAACAACAAACTGGATTTTGAGCCAGTTAAGGGAAACAACTGAAACGAAGCAGATCCTGCAAGGTGAGATAATTCTTTTTATCATGCCAATTTACCCGCTAACAGAACTAGCTCAGGTGTAACTGCCCTCGTGGAGGGGTGGTATTAGAACAATCACATATAGGCCTGATGATATTCATCCTTTCTGGTAAAGCATAACTGGTTCAACTATGGTGACATTAGAAACAGCTGTCTTATCTAAGAGGGGTCATAAGCCATCAAAGGCCCCCAAAGGGCCCCCAGACTAATTTCTGGGGTCCTCCAGCAGAGGACTGTGCATGATCCACGGTGTTGCACAGTGTTGCATCAGACAGTGAAAAATCATTTCCCCATCAAGGAAGGTACCCAGGCATTCCCATTTAGTCCTGAATGCTGGTAATGAAAATGATAATTCACTTTTATTCACTGTCAAAGAAGAGAGCAAGGAAGAAAATAGAAAAGTAGGAGAAAGTGAAGAATTACAAAAAGCAAGAAAGTTAATCACCACCAAGAATCTGCAGCATCCCGTGAAGATCCTTCTTTCTTCCGTCGGTGGGGAGAGCTCTGCCGGGATTTGCTGTACGCTTGTTTCTGTTGAGGCTGAGCCACGCTTTACGGCACTGACTCTGTGATTTCACTCCAGTGTGGGGACCATGACAATGGCACGTGCACCAGAGTTCACGACATTCCCGGGATACACCCAGTTCTGTGCATGCAGGTTCTTCACTCGTAACAGAGGGTGTGTTTATCACACTACCAGGGATGGTCGTTATCAACGGATGGTCATGGCCCATTATTTCATCGGGTCTTCAACTGCAGATGTTATCAATAGAGCCAGAAAATGGAGCAACAAGTCACTCTTTAACAGTCCTTTACAGGCATTACATTAGCATTGAAACTGGAGAAGGAGAAAAGACAAATATAGCCTCCTTTAAGAGGCTACAGTTTGTCTACCACAGTGAGTGGTTGTACATTTTTAATTTCAAAAAAGACAAGGGCAGATAAATAATCTTATATGAAATGGCATGTTGGCAAGTTAATGTACCTGGTTTCTTTTGGTTTTGGGTTTTTTAAAATTTGTTTGTTATGTTTGGTTTTTTTCTTTTTTTTTTTCTTTTCTTCCTAGCAGACAAAATTAGCAGTACCATTGAGCAGGGGAAATGGACTTGGTGATGTTTTGAAGTTTGATGTTTCAAGTCCCATCTTCCAGTAGTTTCTGTGTTGTATTGAGGAATAAATAAGACCTGAAGTACTAATAGACTGTGAAAAAAGCCATAATCATCTGTGTCCATTCCCTTATCACACAATTTTATTTGGAGTGGTGTATAAAATATTCCGTCTGGGACATCCATTGGTGTAGACAGCATCAGGTCACTGTTGATTTGCTTCCACTGCTGAGCTGTATTTTCTATCAATTTTTTATGGAACATTCAGGTCACACACAATAGAAATACAGTCTTCCACCTGGGACAAAAGATCAAATATAACTGATGGTGGAGGTATGCAAACAAAGGTATTTCAAACAAATTATATATTGTAAATTAGTTCTATTTATTTTTCAGTTATATTCAGTTATATTATAGCTATGCATTTTCCTTTAACTACACTCCTAAGGACTAGAAGTGTCCTTAGGAAAAAAACCATTCCACATCAGAGGATGAGAATGCCAAGGTCTCACTCAAAGAACTTGCTAGTGCCAAGAATCAGTTTTGCAACAGAAAGCTGATCCAGCTTCTAGAAAATACAGGCCTTGACTATAACAATACTGTTGCTACTGTATTGTCTTTCTACTGCTCTACAGATTTCTCTCCATTTGTTTTCCAAATATTTTAGTATTAGCAACTGTGCAGAAACTGTGATGTTTAGTAGTAAGGTAAGGTTTCAAAGTTAAGGTATCATATAGATCTCAGTCTTACAAGAAATAAGAACAAGCAAGAAAACTGAAACTGAAGCAGCAGCAAAGAACTAGCAAGTAACAAATCAAACCCTTCCCATTATCATTTTAATCTCTTCTTGAGAAAACATTACAACTGTTCTTTTCAGGTTGGCGTGTGCAGTCATAGGAGGGATACGCACACAAGGGAGTGTGACCCTTGGGATTTATGATTTTCTATTGTCCGGGTCCAGAGAAAGGCAACAGAGCTGGAGAAGGGTCTAGAGGTTTAGTCCTATGAGAAATAGCTGAGGGAGCTGGGGCTGTTTAGCCTGGAGAAAAGAAGTCTCAGAGGGCACCTTATCACTCTCTCCAACTGCCTGAAAGGAGGCTGTAGCCGGGTGGAGGTCGGCCTCTTCTCACAGGCAACCAGCTACAGGACAAGAGGACACAGCCTTAAGCTGTGTCAGGGGAGGTTTAGGTTGGATATCAGGAGGAATTTCTCACAGAAGAAGTGATTAGATATTGGAATGGACTGCCCGGGAAAGTGGTGGAGTCCCCATCCCTGGAGGTGTTTAAGAAAAGACTGGATGTGGCGCTCAGTGCCATGGTCTGGGTAACAAGGTGGTGTTCAGTCATAGGTTGGACTTGATGATCTCAGAGGTCTTTTCCAACCTAATGGATTCTGTGATATATACATACATGCTACAAATGTAGCAGATGATGTTGAGGAATATCTTTGCTGTGGAATGCAGTGGCATAGCAGCAGACACATCAGATGTACTATAGAAGAAGTCCAGCAGTGGCTACATCAGAATTCGACAAAATTTCTGTCCTGAAATTGTGCTGTGATTTGATTATCTGTATGTTCTTATATAAACCTGCACATGTTCTTGAATATATTTAATACTCAGATGTGCTCGCAGTGACTTTTATTCCAAATGAATTTTATTAATTTTAAGTGTTCCTGCAGTTCTAAATTATGCAATTAGTTCCATTTTTTACACCTTAGATACAAAAAACTAGCAATGAAATGACAAGAAATAAACTTAAGATAGATTTTAGTAAATTGTAGCACTTAATCATTTGGCTGTGCATTCAGCAGTACGCTGTAAGGATCTTATACAACAGCTCTACTCAGTAAAGTATTTTCCAATATCAATGCATAAATTTCCCCAATAATTATAAATTTAAAATTTTCTTCCACTTACATACTGTCCATGGCAGTGACTCTTGAGATCATTGGCAAATATTGCTGCCATTCTTCTGTCCTACCTAAAGATGAAAAGAAGCATCATTGGAACAATTTTGTTGGAGCACTGGAGCGTTCTCTGGAGAATTTTTTTGTTTCTACCTTTGATTTTTTTCCCTTACTTGGTTCATTGATCAAGCTTTTCTTGATTCTGACCCCCATGGTTTTAATTATGATTTTATACTTTTGAATCTATACATCTTATCATCTACAGTGTTAGGGATCTGTAGACTGGCATGTAATGAAAATGGTACTGGAAGAACTGCAGTTCTTTCATTGTTTTCAGTCACTGAGCACTGAAACTAACTCAATTTTTCAGGGAAAAAAAGAAAGGAAACAGGAAGGTAGAAAATACAAAATGAGAGTAAATGCTACAAAATGGGTTCAAGCTAAAATGGAACAGGAACAGGTAGATTTGAAAGATCCTCTGGAAATGGAATTTCATTTGCTTCCCAAATGATGAAAGGTGGTTTCTGTACGCAGTTGCCCTTCCTACTAAATGTATAAATTTCTTGCAACCATATGACTATTAAGCAAACCTTCAAAAGTTAAGGAAATGAGATGAAATTCTATCTGCTGGAACTAGCAATGTCTTCTTTATCAGCAAAGGTATTTTTTACCCATGAAGTAATTCAGAGCTGTATTATTTTAAAGTTGTGCTTTTCCATGGATTTTTTTCTCTTCTTTCTGTGTGTTAGTAATCCTTTCCTTCTGATTTCTTATTCTACATATGCAGTGGAATACTTTATTTTTTCTGTGGAGCTTTCACTCTTCCCCAATCTTCATTTGACATCTGTTTCTGTTCATGCTGATACTACTTTTTCACAAACTTTCCCCCAGTTTCTTATCTTCTCCTCTGTCTGTCTGCAGGAATATTGGTTGCTGCCTCTCTTACCATTTTACTGAACTCCTGTGACGAGATACATGGTCCCTTGGGTTCAAATGATGTATCTCAGAAATAGAGCTCCACTTGAGCAAGAGACTGAAAACTATACAAAGAAAGTGACGTTTGAGAAATCTATGTGCTATCTATCTATGTATGTATGTAGTATTGACAGAGATAAGCAAGATTAAGATCAGGATATTCAATTCCTTATTAAGAATTCATAGGTTTAAGCATGAGAGGTTGCCTGTGTAACAGGTTAGGTGTTATAATTTTATACAGAGGTTTTTAGTTTTACTTGCCCTTTATCCCTTTATAAAATGTTCTTCTGTCAAGCTGGTATTAATTTGCTGAGAAATATGGGTGTGAGGAAAAGAAAGGCTTCCTATGGAAAAAAAAAAAAAAAGAAGCAGTGCTTTTATGTCTTGCTATTCATTTCTCATCAGTAGGAGGCCTAGGGGTGTTGTGTGTATAAGGACAAGAATGAGCAAATGCTGGAGCAGTACTGTGACTGGTACAAAAAAGGGAAAAAAATCAGAAATTTGAGAAATGGGACACCATTTGGAGACCATTGGACGCCCACTGGAGAATTGAATTCCTGGGAGGATGGAACAGAAATTAGACTGAGCTGAAAGTCAGACCAGCTGAGAAGATGAACACATGATTTTTAAAAAATGGGGTTTTGGGACTACCATAGGAACTTTGTGGATTGAGGCAATATTCAGTCAAATCTTTTAAAATAATAATTTTGAAATTCAATATAAATATACATAAAATACAACCAAAATATTAACCAAAGCCAATTAAAAAAAAAAAAAAAGGCAAAAAGGGAATAGCTTAGGGAAGACAGTGGACATTAGGTTTTGTACTTTCTTCTAGCTTCTTAGAATCTACTTTCTCACTTCTGTTATACAAGACATGGATTACTTTGGAGTGATTGATACCTGTTTTACTACAGCTTTATTTTCCTTTCTGTATGTATTTTTCCTGCATTTTGTGGTACAATTATGGACACAGATGTGGCAAGTCCACCTCCATCAGGTATAGTCCAGCAGTGTTTCTGAGCAAAGGAGAACTACGTCACTGACCATTATGCTTTGGTCTCCACATTAAAGCTAGTGGGGAGACAATGTATAGAAACATTAAAGACGTATAGAAAAGAATGAATACAAGTATTTTAGTTCAAGATTTATGTTACTTTTGGGAAAGCATTGTGTCATACAGTTTTTTTAGAGAAACTCTGTGTTTGTGAGGGCATACACACATTTTAAGTGGATGGAGCTTGGAAAAATAACACACTGTTGTGAGCCATATTGTAGCTTTAAATTAGAAGTCAGATCTAGTGTTCAAATTCAAGTTCAGATGAAATATATCCTTATGGTTTTTTCTCTTAACTCTTCCAATTCAGGTCAAATGGCATTGAGTAATATCAGAATTATATACTGTGAGTATAGGGTTTTTTTCTCCAGTGTGTCCACAGCTGATATAGTTTTACCTTACTAAGAGGGGAAGAGAAAGCCTGATATTCCTTGGTGTTTGAGGAATTTCTTGTTTTACAGCAGCTCTCTATTCTTCTGTCTCTGAAATACTGTGACATTGAATAATACAGCCATTTTTAGAAGTGGGTGAAGTATCATACTTTTATTTCTCTCTAATACCTACCTGAAAAAACCTTTACAATGTCATAAATCTGACTGAAATATTTTCTGTGAAAAATTACTCATTTGTTCTAACACGGAAACTTATTTATATTTATCTATAAAATTATAATATATTATGATTTGTATTAGACAAATGTCCATCTTAATCTTCTTCACTTATACAATAGGGGTAGCAGAGGTCAGACTCTCCAAGATTCTAAACACGATTTAGTTATTTACAATAGTTTAAAATAAATTTTAATCCATACCTTTTGTTTAAGGAGTTCCATATTTGCTTTGCTTTGATTCAACTTGGGTTTGAAAACTGAGTGTGACAAAGACATTACCTGTAGGATGCCTTTGTTGGTATCATGGGTACTAAGTTGTGTATACATAGAGCTAACACATAAGGTTTTTTCCTATATCTCTGTCATAATTCTCGGCCAGTTATTTATGATGAACCTTCCTTTAATTTCATCTTTCTATTGCATGTATGTATACATAAGTCTATACATAAAGGTGAGAAATAAGTTTGGAAAGCACTGCAGTAACCTGCCTCCATTCTAAGATACTATTATATTAACTTCTTTTGGCAAGATTCCATTTGGGATGTTTATTTTTTATTAAAACTCTGATTCTTTACAGAATAACTTACTGGCACTAAAACAAATATAAGTATATAAAAAATAACCTCGAACTCAGATAATACCATTACCATAATTAGTATTTTTTTTTCACTAAAACCATGGTTTTTAGAAAAATAAATGCCTACCAAAGCCCACTTGAAACAAACAAGAGCAAATGTTAATATGTTGACATGTTTCAAGGTATGATTTTTATTGTGACAATTTTTAGGAACAGAGAAGGTTAAACTGATCTCTAACATTTGCACAGCAACAGCACATCTGTGTACCTAAGTGTCGATAAAGACAGATGGTATATAGAGTAACAGATGCCAATGCAAAAAATGCAATATGCAATGTAGGAGTTGAAAAGAAATCATTTGGGCCTGATCAAAATACTAAGGTAAGTCTACATGTATCACAATGTGTAAAGATTGCTTTCCTAAAATTAGAATCAAGACCCTGAAATAGTGTTATCTAATGCAGATTAGAAAGGTTCTGAACAATGCAGCTCTCTAAAATGGAGTCATTCAGATGCTGCTGAGGATCATCAGTCTAACACTTGAATGCTGGATAGAAAACAGAGCACTGAGACAAAGCGGGCTAAGAGTTTGAACCGATGTCTAGAGGCAATACTTGGTCGTTGCAGCCTCACGGTCTGACTGAGCAGCTTTTAGATGGAAATTTGTTCAGTATAAGAGCCATGGCAGGGTCAGCGGCAGCAGCTTAATACACTTTCAAACCTCAGAACAAGGAAACTCCACCCTTGATCGAAATCCAAGTTTTGATATGACTGCTTTCTTACCTCAAGCATTATGGTACTGGTGAGGAATGAGAACACTGTTCTGATTAGAGACAAAGCAACAAACTGAGATGACCAAGCAAATTACTTTCAGTGGGATTAAGCTTCCTGGTCTTCTCAATTTAGAAACTGAAATCATATTGTTCATGCCATGGCAAAACAGGAACACATGGCAGTGTGATATCTAGGATGACAAAGATTATATTTCTGCTCAGGAGGGAAGGATACAATTCAGTCCAATTCAGTCCAATTCAGTAGTTAGAACACATGGGACATGAACTCTCTTAGTAGGTGTCTCTTCTTAATAGATGCCTTCAATAGAAGTCTTCAAGTATTGTCAGATGTACAGTAGTCTGCTATTCACTTACAAACGGCCTAATGGGGTGTTCCCAACATGCTATAGCGATAAATCACAGAAGTGCCAATTAAAATGGAACACTTATTGTGTCAATCATTTAAAAGTAATACTAAGCTCTCATAACACTCTTTCAAAAATAAAAGGTATAATAAAAGCTTTATATGCTGAGCTTCGTCTTCACATTACTGCCTCCTGGTAAGAGGGGTTCTTACAAGTATGATTATAATTGAAAATCCTTTGCTTTATCATTTCATTTTTCAAAATTTCAATGGCTCCAATTTAAGGTATTCTTCATACGATAAAACTGGACCCAAATACTGTCTTACGGCATTCTTGTTATAAATAATTGGCATTCACTGAAATTTTTAATTCTCAATGCAGTCTTTCTCACATTCACTCAAAAAACCCCCAAACCTTTGCTCACAAAACAAAACACGAAGATACAAGACATAACAAAAATGGAGAACAAATATCTCTGATATTCACTATAAGGATGAAAGTACCAGTTACCAGGAAAAAATGGACTAAAAATTTGTCTTAATAGGACCTGCTCTTTTATTCTCCCTGTTTGCCAATCTGTGTATTATTGGTCTGGATGAAGTTCAGATATGGCTCTTTGTTGTCACTGCAGAGCATTTTTTTTTCTTTAATCAAATTGTTTTCTCCCTTTTTGTTCAGAAGTCTATTTCACATCAGTCCAATTAGTTATATTTATGCCAGTCTAGGGTAGCATAGCTGAGAAGAATAAAAGCAAACTGGCCTTGCCATGAGCCTTGTGTTTTTTGAGACATATAGGCTCCAAGAGTTACACGTAAATCCTCATTAAAGGAAGGTGTTTCTATTTCTGTCTTATCAGAAGGACTTTTTCCACCAAACATCACAATTTCTTTTTTTATTCATATTTTCAACTTCCTTTCCTTTGAAACATGTGACAAAACTATTTTGTAGCTTACCAACACATTTGCAGCCTGTTCCACAAATCATGTTGAGGAATTATACATTACCATCAACATTTTTCCTTTCTGTTTAATCAGTGCTTTGCTACAGAGGTAAGCCTTTCCTTCCCTCCTTAACTTCTTTCATTAAGAGCTTAGGTGCAGTAGCATTTTTATTACAATTGTTATTCACTAATCTTACATACCATATTATTAGCAATAACATGGCACCACAGAATGAAGCCTTCACCTGAATTCCTTTCCTTTTATGGAACTTTGTTAAAACTATAAGTGTAGATTTTCATCACAGTGTGTGTGGGTTTAGCCACGCAATTCCCATTAATATTAAAAAGAATCATGCAGCTAAGTCCCTGCACACCACATTGAAAACACTCTTTAACGTTATTTTAATGAACATTCTTTTATGACTAAATTATTTCAGAGTAGCTGAGCAGTTATTATCTTCCTCAGTAACTAGTGATCGCCCACAGGGTAAGTTTCTCTAATATTCTGTTGCAGCTCCTGTGCCTTTGCCATGTTGTTATGGGACCTTTCTAGTTATAAACGATTTTCATTGCAGTGTGCAATTAGAAACTAGCCAACAGAGTAAAGCAACAAAACTTGATTTTGGCTGCATGTTGAAGCTGCCCCTGGGGGTCTTTAATTTATGCTCTGTCCTTTTTTGTATAATCAAGGTTTTTTGAAATATGCCCACTTTTTTCCTTTGAGGGAACTTTTTTCTCCTTCTTGAGGTTCATTCCACCTTGTTTGTGGTTTACAAATCTCAAGGTTATTCTGGATAGCTAGTCACAAGCACAATGACAGCATAAATCTTTAATGAAACTTGAAACCATAGTTTACTTATTTACGTGTACTTACTCTTTGGAACTTGGTCAGTTGCAACCAGAAATCCATGGCATAGTTAATTAGTGAATGTGAACTGTGTTTTTCCTTCTACACAAAAATTACATTCATTAGCAAGTACTTTGTATTTACCACAGACCTTACCACATGCATGTCATCCTATTCCTGCACTACCCATTCTCTTCCTCCTCCCACTCAGGAGGGTAAGATAGCATTTTAGTCGGATCAGTCTGTGTGGGAGAGCTACAGACAAAAGTCTGTGGATTGAATATCTGGAAATTGATATGACATAAATTTTCAGAAAGGATTTTTTTTTTCTTTTTTTTTCAACCAGTCAATGAAATAAAAACTCCTTATGCAATCCCTGCTCATTACTTAGTTCAAGTACAGGCACTGATAATATTTTCCCAGTTCTAGTGCTTTTTTTTTGGTTTTTTCCTCTTTCTACTAGACTCATCCTTTTATTTAGGCCACAGGACTGAGACTTGGCTAACACATATATATAACATAAAACATGTTTTGAACTGTCTCTTTTAGATGGGTGCGTACTCTTGGTGTGATGGTAAAACGTAATCCATAACAATAAAAATACCATTCTGTGGTAAAGAAAATTGCATCTGTTTTACAATTTTTATAAAGCTATTCACTATGGAATTACTTTGACAGCTATGAAACAATAAAAGTAGACAACGGCAATGTTGTGTTGTTTTTCAGTTTTGTTTTCCCAACTCACATCAGGTTTTACCTTTTTATCTCTACGATAGGTGAAAAAAATCTCTTCTATGGGTTATGTGAGTATTCTTCCTAGGGATCAATATAATAATCTCCTTTAATCTATAGACCATTATAACCAACGGAATCATAAAAGCCATTTAAAGTGCCCTTGCTTTCCTCAGTATGATCCCACGTAAGTGATTTCTTTGAGATTATGTTCTAAGGGAAGAGAATGTTTAGCTTGTGAATATATTGAAACTGATTAACTTCTATTGACACTGGCTGATCTCACAAATTTGTTTCTTGCTGCTTACTAATAAAGAGTTCATGTGATGTGTCACAGCCTATGACAATAGTAATGAGCATTAACCAAATTAGCTGCCCCCAATTGACTTTGTTATCACATTACCCAAAACAAAGGAATCCACAGTCTCAGTCAGTTCAAAAGGACTTTTCAGCAGTCTTAAGATATAAAAACTAGACTAACAATTTAATAAGTCTGAATTTCTTCTCTTTATTTCCTTTTTTTCTTGGAAGTTCTTAGATATAAATTGTACATATTTCAACATGAAATAACAATTTAAACATATAGTTTCTCTCAATATGCAGTAAATGATGAGTTAAAGACTGTTTTTCAAAAGTGATCTAAATATTGAGTAGACATTTTCAAAAGGGATTCTTATTACAAAACATTTTGCTCATTCCAGTCAACTGTGTTTAAATGAACATACTTTGTCACATTTCTCAAACTGTATTAATTTCAGTATTCTGTTTTGTTTTTTTGTTTTCTCTATTGATTTCTGAAAAAAACAATTATAATTGATTAAATATGTATATTCCAGCCAATTTTGATATTTCATTTGCGACTTGCTTTTCGTAATGCTCTACTCCTTTGGTCTAATAATGAAAATATGTTAGTATATACTCGTAATAGAAAGAAAGTAAAGGGGTTCAGGCATCCTGGTAAAATTAGGACTACAATATGGGAATTTAAATTGCTAAGATACAAGCCCCACACTCCCTGAGAATTTAAAGACTATGTACATTTACTAGCACTTCTGGAAACTTCAAATAATTTAAAAAACCTCCAATCCTACAACAAACCAACCTGAAGTACCAGTGTTGCAGTTTATATATACTAGAAGGATAAAGTTCAGAAATAGGCACCCTTATTCTGGTGTCATTTATAATTTTGATTTCAACAGCAAAGTATACATCCCTTTATTTGGTCTTGGACTGAATTAAACATGACAAGACTGATGGTAGTTCTGTGCAAGTTCATTGTTATACTGGGGCAATACCAACAGGCCAATGTTCTATTTAAAGGCACTTGCATACCTTGTTGCCAACACAAATATCTTTAAATAGTGTTGCCAAGTTTTTTTTATTCCACTATTTACATGTGATAAGTATTGTGCATTGGATGTGTCTTTGACAGCAGAAAATACTTATCTATTTGCAGCTTCAGTTATACGAATCAAGAGAAACCTTGAAACAAAACAAGGCAAGCAGAAAGCAGATTTTTACCTAATATAATGAAAGAGAAATGCGTTCATCTGTGACTATTAGTGCTATAAGTTTGCTAAACAGCATATTTGTTACTGAATGGAGGATTCTGAAAAGGTAGTCAGAAAAAGCTTTCAATGAAAAAGCTTTGTGCTTGTTCCAGCTCTCAGCTTTGGAGACATAACATTATTTCAACATGTGGCATATGTACTCATAGACTCGCTTGTCAGCCTTAGGAAGGTCACAGTAAAAGCCTTGTTTGTAGAATATGTAGAAGAAGAACGTGGCTAAATTAGACAATATCAGTGCTGGTACAGTTTAAAAATTTTACTTTTTTTGATCAAATAGTTTGCTGCACTATCAAATATTGTATTTTGAAAAAAATAATAAAATTTCTTAATGCAAAGACCTTATGTTTAAAATATTTAAAATTTTGAGAAGAATGCACTGGAAATTTTTATAGTCTGCTTGAGAAATAATGCCTTCCATCTGGGCCTTTTCTTCTTGTAAAAGGAGTTTCAAGATGTTGGATGAACAATATCAGCCTATAAATAGTACCATTCTATTTGTTTCATGCTAACCATGTATGGTGATATGCATCACATATACTTGGAACTTGGCAAGAGACATTTTATTGGTTTTACAGAAGTATTTAAGATTAAGTTAAACTGCCTATTTTAAGCCATCATTAAATCAAGCTTTTAGAAATAGAATGAAAGTAAATATAAGTTTTCACTAATTTAAGATTTAACATTGTAGAGGTCTTTCTCTTGAAAGCCTCCAAGGGCTGGGATTGCTCAGCTTTCTCAGTACTCCCTTCCAGTGCTGCATTACCATCCTCAAGAAGTTCTTTTCCCCATAATGTGCAGATCAAACATTGCAAGACAAAACTTGTGGCCACAGTAGCTTTTCCATCACCTACCACTATCTAGAACAGTTCTGTTCCATTACCATAACAACATCCGTTCAGTTGTTTAGAGATCTGTTGTTTTCTTCTTCAACAGGTTAAACTAGTCCATCTTATTCTAAACCTCCTTTGAGATCATTTGACCTTAGTAGCTTCTATTGAACACTCTCCTGATATTAATGTCCTCCTTTAGACGTGTATGGTGTGCAAAACTGTGCAAAATGTTCCATGTTAGACCCTTTTGCATAGAGGAGGACTATAATTTCCTCAAATTTGTTGGCCACACTCCTCTTATTGTAGGTAGGGCTGTCTTCTTTACTAACCTGAAAGCACGCTGGTGACTTGTGTAGAATTAATCACTCACAGGATCCACAGGTCTTTTTCAGCAGGACTTGGCAGTCATTTCCCAGCCTGCTCTCAAATATAGGCCTAATCTGGAGATTTCTTTTCTCGCTCTTGCAATATCAGAGATTTTCTGGATTTTGACTCTGGCTCAGTCCTCAAGCTGTTCCAGATCCCTTTGAACTGAGGTGCTAACATTCAACATGCCATACACTGCTCCTGAACTAGTACCATAGATACTAAGTTTCTGAGGGCACATTCAGTCTTATCGTCCATGCAGCTGATAAAGTTAATGCACGATATCAGCCCCAGTGCCAAGGCACTTAGTTTGATAATGACTTTCAAGCCACTGATTAATTGCCTTTTAGATTAAGGGTCCAGACAATTTTCAGTGTAGCTAACAATCCAGCCCATACCCCCTGTGCTTCCAAAACCGAATGCTATGTGAAATAGTGTCAGCAGCATTAATAAAGGTATATTACATATTCTTGTTAATGAAGCTGGATATTTAATCATAGCAGGCATGCATGCTGATTAAGTGTGATTGCAGTGCTACTCTTTCTAATTAGCTGGATGTCTTGCATGTGTTTTGAAACACATTATTTCTCATGATCTTTTTCAGTAGAAAAGTAAGACTGACTGGACTTCAGCTACCTAGATAAACCAAGGATAGGGACCTAGGTCACTTTCTTCCAGTTGTCAGATACCTCTCTCAATCACCATGACTTTTTGTAAGCCTTCTGTAAAACCTTTTGGTCTTGCAATCACATCACTTTTCTTTCAGCACTCTCAGATGAATTTCTCCCATCTTCTGAAATCTGGTAACCTCTAGCTTCCTTGGTAGACTCTTATTTGTTGCTCCCTGCCAGTGACTCTCCCTCTCAAATAATGTTCTTTCTTTTTTCATCTGGAAAACCAAAGGATGTTTTTTATCTCTTTTTGTCAGCTTTCATACCTCCAGAGTGGTTTGTTTTTATTTTAGAATACTGAAGTATGCTAAAAGTCCTTCTAAGCAGTACATATGAAGCCAAATAGTCAGGAGATGAAGTTCTTTAATAAGTTAGCCATTGCTTACAGACAGAAAACAGTGAATATAAAGAGATTAGAACAATAGTTAATTCATAATAAAAATGGTTTTTGAAAAATGCTCAAGAACACATATGCAAAATTTACGTTTCAGTACTTAGGTGCAAAGAGGGGGAAAGAGAGGTAATAACACATACAGATGAAAACATTTTAATCATACTTGAAAAATCTACATCAAAGTTCAGGAATAAAAAAGCTGTGTGAACACACTGTAAAGCATTGAAAATTGATGTTGACTTTTAAATGAAACTTGAGTTTTCTGAAAAGAGAACAAAATATCACTGTAAAAATCCCAATTCCTGTGTTCATTTGCAGCAAAGGCTAAGAAAGGAAAAAAAGCCAAACAAACAACAAAACCCCCCAAAAACCAAAATGACAGAATATCAACAAAGTAGTTTTGTGAATAGCATAACATAAGAAAATCAGTTTCCTACAGCTTTAGTGAACAATGTCTAGCTACCAAACAAATTCTCCTTGATGGTTTAATAATGCATCTGAGCTCACAGAAAACAATTAAGGTGAACACTTTTGTTCTCTATACTCTGCCTAGAAAGCTATTCAAAAACCTGAAAGTATTGATGTATATTTAAGGTATCTCCCATTAAATCTTTGTTTAACATCTCTGGTTAACATTTTTGTCAGTGACATGGACAGTGGGGTTGAGCGCACCCTCAGCAAGTTTGCCGATGACACAAAGCTGTGTGGTGCAGTTGATGCACTGAAGGGCAGAGATGCCACCCAAAGGGACCTTGACAGGCTTGAGATGGGCCTGCATGAACCTCATGAAGTTCTACAAGGCCAAGTGCAAGGTCCTGCACCTGGGTCAGGGCAATCCCAAGCACAAGTACAGACTGGCAGAGAATTGAGTGAGAGGAAAAAGATGGGAATGTTGGTTGCTGAGAGGCTCAACATGACCCAGGAATATGCACTCCCAGGCCAGAAGGCCAGCTGCAGTCTGGGCTGCACCAAAAGCAGCTTGGCCATCAGGTCAAGGGAAGTGATTTTTCTCCTCTACTCTGCTTTTGTGAGACCCCACCTGGAGTGCTGCATCCAGCTCTGGGACCCGCTACATAAGAGGACCATAGGCCTTTTAGAGCAAGTCCAGAGAACAGACAGGGAGCTGATCAGAGAACTGGAGCACTTCTGCTATGAAGACAAGCCGAGAGAATTGGGGCTGTTCAGCCTGGTGATGAGAAAGCTTTGGGAAAACCNCTTACAGCACCTTCCAGTATCTGAAGGGGTCTACAAGTGAGCTGAGAGGGACTTTGGATAAGAACATGTAGTGATAGGACAAGGGGCAATGGCTTTGTACTGAGAGTGTGTAGATTTAGATTAGGTACTAGGAAATTTTGTACTATAAGCATGGCAAAACACTGGAACATGTTGCCCAGAGAATTCTTTACAGCAAGAGTGGTGAAACGCTGGAGCAGGTTGCCCAGAGAAGTCATAAAAGTACCATCCCTAGAAATCTCAAGGCTGGGCTGGATGGGCTTTGAACAACCTAGTCTAGTGGAAGGTGTCCCTGCGTGTGGCAGGGGAGTTAAAACCAGATGACCTTTAAGGTGCCTTCCCACTCAAACCATTCCATGATTCTGTGATTCCCATATATGGTTTAAATCACTTCAGCCAAAGCAGAGGCCTGTGATATCTATAAATTAAACCTACTCTAATTAGGATGTAGATAATATTATTACTTTTTCTCGAACATATAGTTCATGTTGTGTTCACGACCTATGTATCTGAAAACAGTATTATATTCTTTTGTTACATTGTCTTGAAATAACCAGGCACAATTTAAAAAGATATTATTTAAATGTATGAGCAAGGTGACCACTTTAGGAGCAAAGAAAGATGGGTACAGGTGTACATCCAAGTAACAAAATATTGGTAGAAAGTGCAGCAGACAAGGGACAAGGATCTGCTTTTAGGCAGAACTTCTTGCTGGATACAAAGGACGACTGACAAAACCAAGAGGAAGCTGAGCAATGGAAAGAAAATGGGATCCAAATAGGAAAAATCCATCATGTATACAGAAGAAAGATTGAAAAGAAAACCAGCCTACTAGTTCAAACTTCTCTTGTCAAAGAGCTTTCAAGCCTGATTGCCATGAGCAGATTAAGGATAGAGCTCATCAGGGGCCATCACCACCTGTGCTAACTTCATGCCACTGGTACATGGCACTGTATTCTTAAAACTGGTTTAGAACATGAGTGTTAAAGACTGTTAATTACCTGATGTATCTATATCACCAACTTAAACATCACTAAGCAGGGATTAGTAAATCTAAAAGAGCATTGACTGTCAAGTAGAGAAGCAGCAAGAACATGAAAACCTCTGCGGTGGCTTGACCTGGCCAACAGTCACATAGTTTCTACATGTATTGCCTTCGGCTGGACACAAGCTGCTCACCAAACCAGCTCCAGCACTCCGTCCTTGGTTGGTCAGGGGCGAGAAATTATGACAAAAAGCTCATAGGCTGAGCTAAGGATAGGAGGAAATCAGTTACCATTTACTGTCATAGGCATAATAGACCCAACTTGCAGAAATTAATTGAATTTATAAACACTCAAATCAGAGTGGGATAATGAGAAATTAAAACAAATGTTATAATATTTCCCATGCATCCCATCCGTCTTTTTGGGTTCAACTTCACTCCGAAATTCTCTACATCCTCTCTGCCAGCAATGCAGGAGGATGGGGAATGGGGGTTGTGGTCAGTTCATCACACATTGCCTCTGCTGCTCCTTCCTCCTCACAGCCTTCCCCAGCTCCAGTGCAGGGTGTCTCCCACAGAAGGCAGTCCTGCCTGAACTTCCCAAATGGGCTTCAGGAACTGCTTCAGCATGGGTCCGTTTCATGGGTGCAGTCCTTCAAGAACAGCCTGTTCCAGTGTGGGTCCCCCACAGGGTTACAAGTCCTGTCAAAAAACTTGCTCCAGCGTGGGCTCCTCTCTCCATGGGGTCACAGATGCCTTCAGGAGTCTGCTCGAGCACAGGCTCCCAGTGGAGTCACAGCCTCCTTCAGGCACATCCACCTGCTCTGGCATGGGGACCTTTGCGGGCTGCAGGTGGATGTCTGCTCCACCTCAAGCCTCCTTTGGCTGCAGAGGAGCAGCTGTCCTCACCATGGTCTTCAGCACGAGGTGCAGGGAAATCTCTGCTTCTGTGCCTGGTGCACCTCCTCCCTTTCTTCTGCACTGGCATTGGTGTCTGCAGAGCTGTTTCTGTCGCGTATTTTCACTCCTCATTTCTCTGGCTGCAATTTACTCCTGGTCAGTAACTTTTTCCTCCCTTCTTAAGTATACTATCCCAGAGATGCTACCACTATTGGTGATGGGCTCAGACTTGACCAGCAGTGGGTCCATCTTGGAGCTAGCAAGCATTGGCTCTGTCAGACACAGGGAAAGTTTCTGTCATCCTCTCATAGAAGCTATCATGTGACTTTCCCACAAACAAAGCCTTTCATGTAAACCCGGTATATGTTTGATAACCCCTGTCTCCTGTGGAAAAAGGAAAAAATGGAAGGCGAGGAGACTAAGGGATTGAGATAGCAACAATTTAATAGCTAAAGCAAGAAAACCTGCACATGCAAGCAAAGCAGAAACAGGTATTCAGCCACTACTTCCCATTGCAGGGATATGCTTAGCCACTTCCAGGGAAGCAGGGTGGGAGCATGTGCAATAATTATTTGGCAAGAAAATAACTATAACGAAGAACATCCCCCATTCCTCCTCCTTTACCTGAGGTTTTATTTCTTTCCATGTGGAAAATTTGGATCAGCTGCATCAGCTATGTCTCCCTTTGAACCTCTTCCTCAAACCCAGCCTACTCACTGTGGGGATGAGGAGAGCAGATTGGGAAAAAAAGGCTTGACATCGTTGAAGCATTATTGATAATAAAATACTTGATTTATAATATACTAAAGAAAGCATATATTTTATGTACTAGTGATAATATTTTAATCTCTATATTTTTCCTACTTCTAAAGATTAAATTTAGGCTACACTACCTGCTTACTTTGAAAAAGTAACAATTATAAACATATTTTATTCAAACAGTTTAGATCTGAGTGATGAGATTTTGTAACCTGAGTTTTGTGTAAGGAGTCTGACAAAATGAACTTCAGCAATTTCACAGAATCACAGAATCATTAAGATTGGAAGAGTCATTCAAGATCATCTAGTCTAAATGTCAATCCAGCACCACCATTATATCCCCAAGTGCCACATCCAGATGCTTCTTGAATACTTCCAGAGACAATTACTCCACCACCTGGTAACTTACTCCAATGACTAAACACTCTTTCAGCGAAAAAGTATTTGCTAGTATCTAAACTGAACCTCCCATGTTGCAAGTTAAGGCCATTTCTCTTGTCCTATCAAAACAAAAAGAAACTAACCATGACAACAAATTAAGCAAAGTGGTACCAGCTTTATAAATATCAAGAAAAAATATATAGTTGAAATATTATATATCTATCATACATATATATATATAT
>VZRJ01012345.1:1861-12435 GCA_013397565.1 Ptilonorhynchus violaceus | reverse complement strand
TTCGGGACGGTAGCGCCGCTTCCCGGGAACGCGGCCAGGCCGGCGGCGGCTGCCGGGAGAGCGGGAACGGAGCCAGCGCGGATTCGGGAGCCGTTCCCGCCGCAATTCCCAAGGAAAGGGCTCCGGACGTTTTCCAGACCCGCCGCGGCGCGGGGGAGGCAGGTGCCGGGGTCGTGGAATGGGATGAGGGATTCGGGGATCGGGACAATTCCCGTTATCCCGCCGGCTCCCGGGGATTCGGGATCAGCCGGGAATCGCGGCCCGGCACCTGCCCGCCCGCCCAGGCGGGAATTCCATCCCGAAATCCCATTATCCCGGCGCTATTCCGGCAGGAAGCCGTTCCCCGGCTGCTGTCGCTCCAGCCCTCATCCCAAATCCCTCTCCAGCTCTGCCGGAGCTCCTGGAAAAGGCCCTGGAAGGGGCTCCGAGCTCTCCCTGGATCTCCCTGCTCCGGCCGCACATTCCCAGCTCTCCCAGCTCCAGCCGATCCCGGCGTGTCCCAAGGGATCTTCCCGTCCCCAGAGCCCGGGAGCCGCCGGCTCAGGGATGGATCCCGGATCCAGCCCCGGGAATTCTGGCTGAGCCAACAGGGATGGGTTGGGAGAAGCTCCTGGGAAAGTCCAAAGTGGGATTGAACCGGAGACGGGTCATGGAAACGGAAATCATGGAATTGTGGAAGGGTTTGGGTGGGAAGGGACCTCCTGGATGATCCCATTCCAGCCCTTCCCGCTATCCCGGGATGCTCCAACCTGGCCTGGGACAATCCCAGGGCTGAGGCAGCCCCGGCTCCTCCGGGAATTCCATCCCATTCCCTGCCCGCCCTCCCAGGCAGGAATTTCCTCCCAGTATCCCACAAAAGCGCTGGGAATCCACGGAAGCCGACGGAGCCGAAGGGGGGATTCGGGAGCATCCCGAGCCGTGCCCGGGCTCATCCCGGCTGGAATTTGTGCCGGCGGAGCCGGGGAAAACAGGGAACGCCACCGGAGAGCTTTTCCCAGGATACCCCCGGGGACGGCAGGAGCCTTTCCCGTCCCATCCAGCTTTTCCAGCCCCATTCCACGATCCCGTTCCCAAACGCTGCCGGCTCCCTGGGCATCCGCAGGGATGGGAATTCCCCCCGGGAATGGCAGCTCCATCCCCAGCCAGCCTTTTCCAGGGGGAATATTCCCAAAATCCCAGCTAAACCCCCCCTGTGGCACCACTGGAGGCCATTCCCTGCGATCCTCGATGTGGATATCCCGAAATCCTGAGAATTCCTGAACTCCGGGATGAACTCCTTGGATTCTCCCACCTGATTTTGGGATTTTCCTGAGAAAATCCCCCTTTATCCCAACAATTCTCCCAGAATTCCCTGCCCGGNGGATCCAGCCCCGGGAATTCTGGCTGAGCCAACAGGGATGGGTTGGGAGAAGCTCCTGGGAAAGTCCAAAGTGGGATTGAACCGGAGACGGGTCATGGAAACGGAAATCATGGAATTGTGGAAGGGTTTGGGTGGGAAGGGACCTCCTGGATGATCCCATTCCAGCCCTTCCCGCTATCCCGGGATGCTCCAACCTGGCCTGGGACAATCCTAGGGCTGAGGCAGCCCCGGCTCCTCCGGGAATTCCATCCCATTCCCTGCCCGCCCTCCCAGGCAGGAATTTCCTCCCAGTATCCCACAAAAGCGCTGGGAATCCACGGAAGCCGACGGAGCCGAAGGGGGGATTCGGGAGCATCCCGAGCCGTGCCCGGGCTCATCCCGGCTGGAATTTGTGCCGGCGGAGCCGGGGAAAACAGGGAACGCCACCGGAGAGCTTTTCCCAGGATACCCCCGGGGACGGCAGGAGCCTTTCCCGTCCCACCCAGCTTTTCCAGCCCCATTCCACGATCCCGTTCCCAAACGCTGCCGGCTCCCCGGGCATCCGCAGGGATGGGAATTCCCCCCGGAATGGCAGCTCCATCCCCAGCCAGCCTTTTCCAGGGGGAATATTCCCAAAATCCCAGCTAAACCCCCCCTGTGGCACCACTGGAGGCCATTCCCTGCGATCCTCGATGTGGATATCCCGAAATCCTGAGAATTCCTGAACTCCGGGATGAACTCCTTGGATTTTCCCACCTGATTTTGGGATTTTCCTGAGAAAATCCCCTTTATCCCAACAATTCTCCCAGAATTCCCTGCCCGGGTCCCTGCCAGCTTTTCCCGGGGTGAAATCCATGGAAAGCTTTCCCGGGGCCGAGCCCGGGCATCCATCGGGACCAGGAGACGACGGAGCCGCTCCCTAAAAAAACCGGGATAAGGAGCCAGGAACGCCGATCCCGGCGTTTTCCCGAGCCCGGCGGGGCACAAAGGGCCGGGATTTTTCGGGAAGAGCTCGATCCCGCGGCGCAGGGAGCAGGGAACAAAGCCCCTGGAAGCTGCTCCAGCGGCAGCTCCGGGATCAGCGCTCCCCCCACCGGCGGCTCCGGCCTGGAATTCCCGCCCGGAGGGAGGGAGGGAGGGAGGGAGGGATGGATTCCCGAGGTTTTGCTGGGAACGGAGCATCCCTCAAATCCCTGCCCCGGAGCCTCGGGATGCCCAAAATCCCTGGAAGCCGGCGGTGCCATCCCCATCCCAACGCTTTTCCCGGCGTTCCCGCCGTGTTCCAGCCCTTCCCGAGCTTTCCCGGGGCTGGTTTTCCTCCCGCCTGAGGGATCATCCCAGAATTCTTCCCCCTCTCCTGGGCATTCCAGAGGGCTGAGGATCCCGGTGAATTCCTGGTGAATTCCCGGTGAATTCCCAGTGAATTCCCGGCTCCGAACGCCCCCACAGCCCCGGGAATTCCGGGATGCCGAGGCCCTGAATGGACGGAGCAGAGGATTCGGGAAGAGCCACGAGGTTTGTCCAGAACGGCCGCGCCCTG
Organism: Ptilonorhynchus violaceus; assembly: GCA_013397565.1. Lineage (NCBI taxonomy): Eukaryota > Metazoa > Chordata > Aves > Passeriformes > Ptilonorhynchidae > Ptilonorhynchus > Ptilonorhynchus violaceus. The sequence continues at coordinate 9,556 of VZRJ01012345.1, read as the reverse complement.
CGGATATTCCAGGGATATTCCGGGGATATTCCAGGGATCCTGAGCTCCCCCTCTCCCGCCCCTTCCCGAGCTTTTCCACCACAGGAGGATCCCTGGGAGAGCAGGGAAAGGCTCCGGAGCAGGGATGGGATCCCAGGAAAGGCCTGGGCAGGTCGGAAACGCCGGGAATTCCCACCCTGGAGCCTCGGGAGCGTTCCCAGGTGGAGACGGAATTCCCGGGCAAATCCCCGATTCCCAGAGTGGGCGCAGGGAGGGAAATCAGGGAATTGCTGAGGTTGGAAAATCCCACCGGGTCCAAGCCCCGGCCCCGTCCCCAGGGCCGCATCCACAGGGATGGGAAATTCCCATGGGAATGGCAACTCCAGCCCGGAATTCCAGGCTGGCCACCCCTTTCCAGGGGGAATATTCCCAAAAATCCCAACCCGAGGCCGTTCCCTCTCATCCCATCCCTGTTCCCTGGGAGCAGATCCCACCTGGGATCCCTTTAATCCCGGTTTTCTCCGGGATGAGCCCCCCCACGGCTGCTCCAGACCTTTCCCGGCTCCGTTCTTTTCCCAGGACACCAAATCCGCTGTTCCCACCTCCCGCCCACGCCGCAGCTCCAGGAATTCCAGAGGCTCCCACCTCCTCATCCGAGCTGTCCTCCTCGTACTCGTCGTGGCCGGGCAGATCCCGCTGCCCTTCCCGGTGGGAATCGTCTTCCAAGGTTTTCCTCTTCCCGGCAGCTCCTTGGGCCTGGGAAAAGAGGGAAAAGAAGCGGCTCAGGAGGATCCCATCCCGAAAATCCCGGCGTTTCCTGCCCTTCCCAAGGAAGGGAGGAAGGGATTGATGCCAAGCAAGGACGGGTGGGATTGGGATGGGAACAGGAGATTCCTTGGAGCACCTCGGGATGAGGAGGCGGAACCACCTGGGGTTGGATCGTGGAAACGGATCCATGGAAAAGGCCCCTGGAAGTCCCGAGGGATGGCAGGGAAAAGTGGGAATTCTGCTCCTCTGAGATCCCACCTGGAGTCTGCGTCCAGCTCCGGGATCCAGCACCAGAGGGATGTGGGAATGCTGGGGCAGAGCCCGAGGCGGGCACGGAATGGGAATGGAGCTGGGAATGTGCGGCTGGAGCAGGGAAACTCCCGGGAGATCCCGGGGCCTTTTCCAGGGGCTCCGGGAGAGCTGGAGAGGGGTTTGGGATGGAGGGGGAGGAGGCAGGGAATGGGTTCCAACGGTTCCATGGGATGTGGGGGGGGGATTCCTGCCCGGAAGGGGGGGCAGGGAATGGGATGGAATTCCCAGAGGAGCCCTGGGAGCGTCCCGGGAACAACCCGGGAATGGCGGGAGGCGTCCCACGGGAATGGGATGAGCCTTCCATCCCCGAATCCATCCCAACCCATCCCAGGATTCCATAACTTCGGAGAGCGGACAAATCCCAGAATCCCTTCCCGTTCCCAGTCTGGAAGCGCTTCCGGCTCCCCTCTGGAAAAGACCCGGATCCAGAGGTCACCGGGATGAAGATTCCCGCTCTCCCGGAGCCCCCATCCCGCATTCCCAGCGGGATCGGCCTCATTCCCTGCACCTCCGCGGCTTCTCCCGGATTTTCCACTCCCGGATCCGTCTCCCTCCCCAATCCCTGGAACGCCGGGAGCTCCCGCCCGGAGCGTGACCCCATCCCGAGCCTTTCCCTGGAAAAGAGATTCTCCCCCTTCCCTCCCCTCCTCGCTCCCCCTCGGAGCGGGATCGGCTTTCCGGAGGGATTCGGAGCCCTGATTGGAAAAGCAGCTCCGGGCCGACGCTCCCGGCGGGAACGCCGAATTCCAGCCCGGGCGGGATCGCCCTCGGCCCCGGCCCGGAAAATCCCGGTGCTCCGGAGGGCCGGGATTGCTCCCGAACAAAGGCGGGCGGGGGGAGGGGTTTTTTTTCCAGAGGGGGATCAGGGATAAGTTTTTTCCCAGGTTTCTGGCGCCGGGACGAGGCCGGATCGGATTCCCGACCCCCCCCCGGCTCCCCCCGCGCGCGGAGGCCGGGAAAGGATCCGGAGGGGCCGAGGAGGGAGCGGGAATGACCCCTGGAAAAAGCCGAATCCTTCCCCAGGAGTTTATCCAGGGAAATGGAGCAGGTGGGATTTCGGCACGTTCCCGGTAAAACCTGGCAGGAGCGGCTGGAAAACACGCGCTTTTCCATGGAAAAAAGCGGTTTTCCATAAAAAAAACACCTCCCCCGTTGGAATCTCGTAAGGAGCCCCGGGATGAGGGAAAGGCTCCGGAGCAGCGGGAATTCGGGGGGGCCCATCCGGGTGGGAAGGGCCAGACCGGTCCCGTTGGATTTCCAGGGATTGGGCCCGGACTGGATGGGAATATTTGTTGGGAATTTTGTGCTGGGAATTCTGTGTTGGGAATCACATCCCACCGGAGGGCGGCCAGGAATGCCGGAGACTCCCAAATCCCGCAGAATTCCCCCCAAAAACTGCCCCATCCCAGCATTCCCGGCACAGCCGCGGGCTGGGATTGGGAATGAGGATCCCCCCGGGAATTCCTGGTGAGGGGGAATCCGATCCCGGCTCCCACACAGGGATCAGCTGGATCAACTCCGTCCCAAATCCCAACAGTTCCGAGGAAGGAAAAAATGGGATTCACTTCAATTAATCCAGAAATTGGGAAGAACTTCCCAGAATTCCAACCCAGACAGAGCTTCCCAGAGTTTCCCAGAGTTCCAGCTTCCCATTCCACGGGCAGGGAACTTCCCACTATCCCGGGATGCTCCCAGGACACTCCCAGGGCTCCTCTGGGAATTCCATCCCATTCCCTGCCCGCCCTCCCGGGCGGGAATTCCCGCCCCACATCCCATGGGAAGCCATTCCCGACCTCCTGCCCCTCCAGCCCTTTTCCAAATCCCTCTCCAGCTCTCCCAGATTCCCTGGAAAAGGCCCCGGGATCTCCCTGGAGTTTCCCTGCTCCAGCTGAACATTCCCAGCTCTCCCAGCCTGGCTCCATGGCTCGGAATCCAGCCGGGATTCCCAGGACCAGCAGGAAAAGCAGGGAAAGATCCCGCCTGGAGCACCAACCCCCGGCCTGGGAAGGAGAATCCCAGAATCCTGGAGCAGCTTTGTCCATCCCAAAGCATTCCCACATTTCCCAGCCACGGAAAACGCCCCCTCTGCCATCACCATTCCCAGGTTTTCCCCGGGATCGGCCGGATCAGGGACAGCTCTTCCCTGACAAAGCTCCGGAGCCGCTCCGAGCCCCGCTCGGATCCCGCTTTTCCCGCTCCAGGAGCCTCTGGAAGCCGGACCGGCCCCCGGGCAGCTCCTCCGGCCGCAATTCCCGAGCCAAAGGCGCTCCTCTCCCGCCAAACATTCCCGGCTTTTCGCCCCCGCGGCCCCTCCGGGCTCGTGGAGAAAACGGCAGGAATTCCTGGAGTGTTTTTTCCAGGAGGATCCCGGTGTTCCGGCCCAGGGGGGAACATCCTCGGGGGGCTGGGAAGGGGGAGGAGAAGAGGGAAAGCTCCGGGAATGGCCCCGGGGAAAAGTGGGAGCTGTGGGAACAGCCCTGGAATAGGTGTGGGAATAGCTCTGGAAAAGTCTGGGAGCTCTGGGAACAGCTCTGGAAAAGTTTGGGAGCTCTGGGAATAGCCTGGGAGCTGCGTAGGAGTTCTGGGAACATCCCTGGAGAAGTCCGGGAACAGCCTGGGAGCACCTTGGGAGCTCTGGAACAGCCCTGGAAAAGTTTGGGAGCTCCGGGAACAGCCTTGGAGCGGTGCAGGAACTCTGGGAACAGCCTGGAAGGGGTGTGGGAGTTCTGGGAACATCCCTGGAGAAGTCTGGGAAGAGCCTGGGAGCACCTTGGGAGCTCTGGAAGTGACCTTGGAGAAAAGTGAGAGCTGTGGAACAGCCTTGGAAAAGTCTGGGAGCTCTGGGAAGAGCCCTGGAAAGGTGTGGGAGCTGTGGAACAGCCCTGGGGAAATTTGGGAACAGCCCTGGAGAAGTCTGGGAAGAGCCCTGGAGAAGTTTGGGATGTCTGGGAAGAGCCCCGGCCCGATGGGAGCCACGGGATGATCCCAGAGCCCAGGAAAAGGGCCGGGAGCTCCCCGGGAGCTCCTCCAGGATCCGGGAAGGGCAGGGAATGGCAGGGAATGGCAGGGAATGGCAGGGAATGGCAGGGAATGGCAGGGAATGGCAGGGAATGGCAGGGAATGGCAGGGAATGGCAGGGAATGTTGTCCCTCAGAGCCAACTCCAGACCTCGCCAGGTTCCCACCTGGAAAAGGTGGGAAAAACAGGGACAAATCCCAATGGGAATGAATCCCGTTGGCTACAGGATCCTCTGAATCCAAGTTCTTTTCCAACTGGAATTCCATCATTGTCTGGGATGTTCCTGGGCCCGTGAGACATCCCAAACTCCCGTTTTCCATATGGAAAAATGACCCCCAAAGGAACAGCCTCCCTGCACCAGGGCTCCCGACAGGATTCCCAAATTCCCAGCCCTGCAATCCAGGATTTGTCCTCTCCACTTCCCTGAAGGAATTCCAGCTGTTCCAGAGCCTCCACACCAATATTTTGGGATAAATCCCACACCAGGAGAAAACAGGGATGAAGCCACGGAATTCCTCGTGCTGAGCGGATCCCGATGGACCTGCTGGACCACCAGGATCTTCCCAAGGAAAGCTGGGATGCGGCTCCTGCCAGGAGCCAGGAAAATCCAGCGCTCCTCAGCCAGGATTGCTCCATGGAATTTGGGAATGCAGCTCTGGAAAAGCAGCCTCTGGATCCACCCGGATCCTTCCCACAGGACAAACCCAGCGGGATCGACGCCATTCCCAGCATTCCCAAATCCCAGGGGGATGTTGTCCCGTTCCCAAGGCTTTTCCCAAAGCAGGATCCAGCTCCTCGGAGCCCCTGGCACGCGCAGGGCTCGGGAGAAGGGGCTGGAGCTGGAGAATCCCGGGATTTTGGGAAGGAACCTCCAGGAACATTCCAGAGCCTCCCAACACCTCCCAGGATGCTCCCGGGACACTCCCAGGGCTCCTCTGGGAATTCCACCCCATTCCCTGCCCACCCTCCGGGCGGGAATTCCTTCCCCACATCCCACGGGAGCCATGGGAAGCCATTCCCGGCCNGACCCAGGGAAAGCCATTCCCGGCCTCCCGCCCCTCCAGCCCCGGGATCTCCCCGGGCTTTCCCTGCTCCAGCCCCACATTCCCAGCTCCATTCCCATTCCGGGACCTCCTCGGGCTCTGCTCCATCCCCTCCTTCCCAAGCACCCTCAGCGGGATCCTCTTCCCTCCCACAACCCCCGGGAATCACATCCCAGCGGGAAAACCAGCCGGGAATTCCCCGCAGGACTCTTCCCACCCCAACCCCCCGGAGCAGGATCCGTTTTCCAGGCGCGATCCCAGCGGGAAGGGAAGAGTTAAACGGCTCCAGTGGGGGGGGGGACTCTCCCCTCTCACCCCTCACGCTCCAAAGCTTTTCCTGGATCAGGAAAGCAGCAAATCAAACATTCCAGCTGCTCCGGGGAGGGCTCCGGGAGCCGCCGGGGAAAGCCGGGAATGCTGGAAGTCATTAGGAGGAAATCCAAGCCGGCAACGTTTACGGAGCCCCGGCTGCTCCGGGATTCCGGGAGCTGGGAATGGCAGCTGCTGACAGGCAGGGGCTGGAGCCGCGGCCATCCCGGAATTCGGGAGCAGGAGAGGCCGGCGCTCCGAGGACGGAGCATTCCCGACCTCCGGAGAGGCTCCAGGGCTTTTCCAAAGGGTTTTTGAACCCACAAAAATAAGGATCGGGACGTTCCCAGCTTCCCCAAAGTGTTTTCTGGGAGAGAAGGGCAGGGAATCACGGGGATGGGGAGGGGTCTTGGTCAGGCAGCAGGATCCAGGAGGGAATTCTGCTGGATTGACACGTCCTAAAGAGCTCCCGGTCCCGCATCCCGGGAGCTGTCAGCATTCCCAGAGCTTCTCCGGGGTGGTCCAACGCTAACGGGGCTCGTGGAATTGCTGAGGTGGGAAAAACCCTTGGAGCAAATCCAGTCCACCCAGCACAGCCAAGGCCATTCCTGGTCCTGTTCCCACTGTCACATCCACAGGGATGGGAAATCCCACCGGGAATGGCGACTCCAGCCCGGAATTCCAGGCTGGTCACCCCTTTCCAGGGGGAATATTCCCGAAAATCCCAACTCGAGGCCGTTCCCTCTTGTCCTGTCCCTGTTTCCTGGGAGCAGATCCCGAGCTGGATCCCCCCTGGGATCCCTTGAATCCCGGTTTTCTCCGGGATGAGCCGCCCCAGCTCCCTCAGCCGCTCCTGGGAAGTTCCTTTCCCATTCCCATTCCCTTCCCATTCCCATTCCCATTCCTGGCCACGCTCCAGCCCCTCCCTGTCCTGCTCCAGCCTTTTGCCCACCTGGATCCACCTGGGCTCATGTCCGGCATTCCCAAGGCCTTTTCCAGCTTTTCAGCCCTCCCCCTATCCCGGGATGCTCCCGGGACACTCCCAGAGCTCCTCTGGGAATTCCATCCCATTCCCTGCCCACCCTCCCGGGCAGGAATTCCCGCCCCACATCCCATGGGAAGCCATTCCCTGCCTCCTGTTCCTCCACCCCTTTTCCCAAATCCCTCTCCAGCTCTACCAGAGCCCCTGGAAAAGGCCCTGGAAGGTTGAATTTTGTTTTTTCCCAGGGAGGGAACGACCCCTGGACACGGAGCCTTCCTCCTTCTCCTCCTCCTCCAGGAAAAGCCCTGTCGGGATCAGGGCACAAAGCACCACCTGCCCTCTCCATTCCTGAATTTTTAGGGAGGCCAAAACATCTCAGGAATAATCCAGGAACGGGATGCGACCCCCCCAATTCCAGCATCCAACCCTTACCTGTGTCCTGGGGGCCGAGGGGCTTCCGGGGGCTTCTTCCTCTTCCTCCTCCTCTTCCTCCTCCTCTTCCCGCTCGTCATTCCCGGAGGATTCGCTGTCGCTTCCCGAATCCTGCAGGCCGGAGTAGACGCTCTCCACGCTCTCCTCGCTCTCCGACAGCTCCGCGCTGCCTCCGGGGGGGCTCGGCTGGAACGGGAAGCACGGGGGGGTCACATGGAGACCCCCCCAGGGAGGGGATCCCTCCCCAAATCCCAGCTCGGTCCCACCCAGGACCAGGCTGGAGCCTCCCCAGTTGTGGGGTCCCCCCCTCAGGACAAGACCAGACCCTCCCAATTCCCAAAAATCCGCTCACGGGACCAGGCCAGAACCCTCAAAATTCCCGGGTTCCCTCTCAGGACAAGACCAGAAGGGGCCTATTCCCAATTCCTCCTTCAGGACAAGGCCAGACTCCTCCATTCCCACTTTTCCCTCTCAGGACAAGCCTGGACCTCTCCCAATTCCCGGGTCCCCCTCAGGACAAGGCCGGACTCCCCCATTCCCACTTTTCCCCTCAGGACAAGGCCAGACCCCCCCATTCCCACTTTTCCTCTCAGGACAAGCCTGGACCTCTCCCAATTCCCGGTCCCCCCTCAGACCAAGGCCTGACCCCCTCCCTGCCGCGTTCCCCCTCACGGAGACCAGGCCAGACCCCTCCCCATTCCCGGCTCCTCCCTCACCGGGATAGGGCCGGGATCCCCCTCAGGAGGCCAAAGCCCCTCATTCCCGGGCCCCCCTCAAGGAGACCAGGCCAGATCCCCCCTCATTCCCGATTCTCCCCTCAGGAAGATCCCGGATCCCTCCAGCTGCCGGGTC
>VZRJ01012343.1:2948-21825 GCA_013397565.1 Ptilonorhynchus violaceus | reverse complement strand
AAGAAAAGGGAAAAAAAAAACAAAACAAAAAAACTAAGGTTAAAAGAGGAATAATAAAAACATCTCGGAACCACAGAGAATTGCAAGGTGACCTTCAGACAAAATCTGGGGTGAGCAACCCAGCTCTTGTCTTCAGATGTCATTCATTTCCTAACTCGCTCTTTGCAAAGGAAGGACAAAAAGCAGCTTCTTGAGCCGTCTGCAGGAAGATGAACAGAAGGAGGACTTTCTGTTTGTACTTCTGTGTTCCTCTTTTTCAAATAATAACAGAGAATAGTATGATCTGAAGTGGCTGCCTGGGGGATTTTTGTCTCTCTGTTTTTAGTGCACATCTCTCTGCGCTGAGTGAAGGATCCATGCAAATAAGTGGAGGGTTTGCACCAAAGGGACTACATGGGGAAAACAGCCAAATTGATCACACACCCATCAGTTCACACACAAGCACTGCCAAGTGCCTGGAGTACACAATCCAAAAAAGACAACAGCACATTGTGTTCCCTTCCACTGGTTTAACTTCTCTCTATCATAACCACTTCTTGTAATCATTGCTCATGTTTAAGATAAAAATCCGATTTTTCACATAACCTTCCCTTGCTCTTTTGTAACAGTTTTAGTTCCTAGATCTCAGGAACCTCATAAGTGTGCAGATCTTTGATGGCATTTAGGTGTGGAAATGGAGGTGTTCTTAGAAATGATGAAAATTATGATGTCATTTGGTCTGTGTCAACCTTCCTCTGAGGGGATAATGCTGCAATCTCATTCAGACCTCCCAAATTCCAATTCCTTCTTTTGAAGATTGCTGCCACTTTAAAATATGTATGTGTAATAAGATATGAACTGTCATGTCTCAAGGTGTAAGCCAAACACTGAGCTGAGGCAGTTGATAAAAGCTATTTTTCTCATGATGAAGTTATGTTTACTATTATTGTCTACTACGTGGTTTCTTGCATGCTCCTTTGAAGCATATGGTGGTGGCTACAGCCAGTAATTGGAAACTTGCAACAAGACAATAACAAGACTTTGACTGGTGTAACAGTTCCTATTTTCTAATGTTTAATAAACCTCAAGAGTTAAAAACTAGCAACTCATTTTCTTGGTATTAGCATCTAGGAAGCTTCCTCGAGTGAACGAAGGCCAGTTTTTATTGAATTCAAGCTCTCATCATCAATAACAGAAAAGGGTTTAGATCCTCATATGCTCTTTATAAACATTAACCTTCTGAATATGAACCTGTTCATTTAGTGATGAAATAAAATTCCCCAACACTGCCCCAGCTCTGTTTCCCAGTTGCAGCAGAGGCCCTGGACATAAGGCAATCAGATGAGAATTTTGAGACAGCGTTAAACATCTGCCAGACTACGGAAAATTTTTCTGTGTCTCCCAAAACGTCTGTGCACTTCATAGACATATGCAATGTCATGGGATGAAGGCTATGGTTACCTCTTAGAAGAGGTTCCCCACAGCAGGGGAGCAATGATGCTCCTGAGTCAGGAAAACAGTTGGCAGGGAGAGAGCATCTGAAGTCCTAAGGAAGTCTGAGTGGTGGAGCACATCTCCGTGAGGACGTTGGTACCTCCAGCATGTGTAGATGTGGCACTCAGGGACGTGGTTTAGTGGTGGGCTTGGCAGTGTGAGGTCAGTGGTTGAACTCCGTCTTAAGGCTCAGACTAAATGATCCAATGGTTCTGTGATTCAAAGATATCAACTTCTTGCTCCCTGAGTGATGTTTTCGTATCCTCAAGCCAGCTAATGGATCTCATCAACATTTTCCAACTTTCCCTTTTGTTGGAAGAAGGTACAACCCCAGTGGCTAGAAACATGAATGATCCCAGTTCAAAAATCAACAAACAAACAAAAAACTAAGACTTTTCAGGACAAATAAAAAGAAGCCTTTACAATAGCATTGCAGTTACAAAGAGATTTCTGCACTGCCCACAATCTACCAGACCATAGTGAGCTCTGACGAAGTGGGAAAAATAAATGTCACTTCAGAGCCAAGGTTTCACAGGTCATCCTAAAAGCTTTAGCTGTTTGTTTCCTGCTGGAGGGACCCCTTAGGCATCCTCTGTACCTGTGGTGCAAGTGAGGCTCCTGTTGGCATCAGCAGGAGAGAAAACTGCACTAAGGGGCCTGTTCTTAATGGGACAGTGAATTTTCACAAGCAGAAGGCACGCGTGAGCTCCAAAAGTGCAAAGCTTCCTCTGTATCCACAGCTGAGGTCAGTGCACACGGCATTTCCCCCAGGCAACCTCTGCACAGAACACCCCGTCACCGTCACCGCAAGATCCGTGTCTCCAGGCGAAGGAGCAGGTTAACACTCACCTCAACCACTGTGTTAACATGGGCACCCTGGCAGGAGCTGCTGCAGGCAGAAAACGCACCGCTGGCTGAGGCAACGCAGGTCAGAAATAGCTGGATGTGGCAGGAGTACCACGTCCCCCCACCGCCGGAGAGGATCGGGTTTCCCCGCGGCGCGGGAATGCGGTGCAGTGCCGCGGGAGAACACAACTTGCACAGGGACCAAGAAGAGCTGCCTGACGGTGACAGTCCCCACCCTTCTCGTGCCGTCCGGCTGCACCGTGGCTGCTCCACACGCCAGGCTGTGCCCGCACGGCGGCACGGGCAGCGCGTTGCTGTCTCCGGGATCAGCGGTGCAGGGACCCAGCCCGGGCACGGCGTCTGCGGCCACACGCGTCCACACAGCCCCTCTGCCCCACAGGGCGTCTGAAACACAAGCTAATCCAAACCACCGAGATATGCCAGGGCTGCTCTGCCATTGCTTAGGTGGACTGCAGCAGCTGTTGGACACGTCAGAGTAACTATCCAGGAAGAAAAGAGACCAGGAGAAGGTAGACTGGTAACAGGGACAATTGGCAGGGACTGAGACTTGCTGTATGATCATACTTGATTTCTCTGCAATTATATAAAGAGTGATAAACTCACTCTGCCTTGGGAATCCTCTGTCTACCCACTGATGCACCACAACGCTTCCTAGCTGATATGTGGTCCAAGATCAGCCAACACCACCAGCTGAAGCCTTCTTGCATTGCAGACACGACTGGAGTATCCAGGACATATCTCCTTCCTGTGGTCCATCCTCCTCCCTGTGCCGTGGAATCCGCCAGAGGCACTCACTCCTTCCCTTGGTAAGGGAGGGTGTTTAAGGTGGTGAAGACCCTCTGTCAAGCACTGCAGTTGGTCTCCTAGGATGTGGGCTGAGCACTGCTCCCAGCAGCTTGGAGCACACCTCTGGCCTGCTGACAGGTCCATCATCCTGAGTGACAGGGCCAGACTTGAGGAATTTGGATACACTACCCAGGAATCCGCTATTAGCGGGATACGCAAGAGGCACAGGTCTCAACCAAGTAACACCAAGTGATGAAGTGAATTTGGAGCGGCGCCAGGAAGACTACAGGACAGGAAGAAATGAAAGATGAAAGTGTTTTTAACACTGTCTCCGCAGGCTCAACAAGGATTTTCTCAAGAGTCTTTGCTTTAAAAATGCTCTGTGATATATAGCATTCTTCCCAGAGCTGCCCTTTATCATCTGATGAACAGAAAGAATCAAATTGCTATGGCAGTTGGATTAATCCTTTCTAAATGGCTCCTTTCTGCTTTTATTCCTAAGATGCAAAGCATGGTAATTCCACAAAAATCTGTGAGACTGCTGGGGCTTTACCCAAGAGTAACACAGCATTTGGTCCACCCTTACCTACACCTATGCCCCCGAAGAAATGAGGGGGATGTTCTCAGGTCCTGCTTTCAAATCACAGAATGCTTCCACGATGTAGGAATACAGCTCATACAGCAAATGACTCATAAATGATGCAAGGCAAGTGCTACCACAAAACAGGTCTCTGCCCTATAAACGGAGGGCTGCTGTTCCACAACTCCTGGGTGTCCCACAGAGAGAGAAGTCTTTCCTCAGGCATCTAAAAATGAGAGGCTGGAATGTGAACAAATCACCATAGGCTTCCTTGATAGTCAACGAGGAGGAGCAGGTACCCCAGAGGACAATTTGCATCACACTCAAACAGGCATCTAAGGCAGGTCAAATGGATTGCTCCCTGGAGATGCCTATTTCTTACTGTTGACTAAAAAGGGAGCCCAGGGTGACCAGTTCAAACTTAGGCATCTAACTTCAGACATCTAAAGCTGTGTGAAATGAATCACACATGTAGAGGGACTAGTAGATCATCTGTCTTTTATATGTCATAGAGCTTTAATTTTTACCCAGCTACTCTTCTATTGAGCCCCATAACTTTTGTCTAAAACGTTTCCTCCAGAGAGGCCTTCAATCTTGAAGACATAAAAAGATGAAGAATTCATCACTTCCACTGGCCCCTTGTTTTAGTGCTTAACCACTATCACTGAGAAAAACACTTCTGGTTCCAATTTGCCTTTGGTTAGTATTTTGTTTCCCTTTGCTATTTTGAAGAGATTGCTGTATTTCCTCTCTGGAAGTGCTGATGCAGTTTCAGGTTGCCAAGTCTGAAGGCCAAGCGGTCCAGCTTTTTTTCCCTTTCAAAATTTAAGATCTTTGTACAAACTTCCACCCACCTAGCAGAAGCATTTCTTCATTTTTATGTTTAACTAGGACACGCTTTAGTCAGACCACTGTCTTTGCATGCCCCAACTTCCCAGGGACCTGAAAGAATACTGAAAATATTAATAAATTATTGTCTCAGCATCTCTTAAAATAAATATTGCCATGCTTCAGAAGCAGAGAAACTAAAGGGCAGAGAAGGCAAGTACCTGACTCAGGTCTGGAGAATAAGTGGGAGCAGATGTCCTCTTACTTGAGTTATAACAATGTCTTTTAAGCACTGAATTTCAATTAGCACTCTGCCACCTTTAGTCACACCTTGTTTCTTTGCTGCTGCAAGAGGACATGCACAGATTGGAGAAGAGAAATTTTATCTTCAGTGCTTGGTTTACAATATCCAAGAAGCACCTTTTTGTTCTCTTTATTCTGCCTCCAAAAGAAAAGGTTTCCAATCTCTGATGAGGGCTCCAAGGCACTACAGNCCAAGCATGCTAGAAACAGCCATTTGGCACGAGTGTCTATTCTCTTTATTCAATTGCCATTATTTACACTGTCACAGATGAGGACCCTATTGCACGTTGCACTGCACAATAACAGAAAGGATAGTCCAGGTTTTTATTTTCATGAGCTCCATCTAATACTGCCAAAGTGAAAGAATATCATTGAAAACATCTCCACGCAAAAAGCCCCCACAGCTATATATAGATGCTAGATAAAGCTAACTATATCATGCAGATAATGTTTCTGTGATCAGCTTCCAAATACACCTATTAACAACAAGGTTCCTGCCAATTTTAAGGTATTTCATAATGGACATGAACAGGAGCTCTCTCCTGGTCTTCAGTTCTCTTGCCTCTGTCTTACAGAACTCTCTTCAACTCATATTTATTGCAACTGTGTGCATTGTTTTTCCCACTTCAAACTGAATATTCCTGCTGAAGATCTCAGCCCTTTAACAGATTTTGTTATCACTGTGCATGTCTGGAGCAGACTATGCTGTTGTAAATGGTTCCCACCCACCTTTGGGATGATACAGTGATCTGAGAACTCTGATCAGAGTCAGACTCTACCAAAGACTACTACTACTACTACTTTTATATGCATCATCATCATCATCATCATTATTATTGTTGTTGTTGTTGTTGTTATTATTGTTGTTATTATTACTATTATTATTACATTTTCCCATATATGTACTTTAGCACATTTAGCTTTTAAGGAACTGGCTTAACTGGATGATGAAATTGTAAGCACCTGCAAGAGTTGGAATCTCTTTGGGTTTGTATTTATAACAACCAGGCCAGAGCCTGACCCTCAAACTCAGTGCAAAATACTTTTATCCAAACCATCCAACCAAAACATAGATTTAGAAATGTCCACATGGTTTCCCAGAGTATTTAGTGTGCTTTAGATGAAGGTCATAATAAAAGTACTAGTATTATTATTCCACAGTTTCAGCAGATGGTTTGAACTATTAAGAGTCAATTTGAGTCTATTAAGAATGTCATCTATTCTATTTCCAGACAATATCACAGCAGTTCAACCTCATTACTTATCTGTCACTATAAAGAGTAGATAAACCTTCATCCATCACAACCAATGACTTTTTTGCCCAGAATTCTGGGTATATTTTTTCTAGATTTTCTCTCTCTCCCTTTTTTCTTTTACTTTGGCTAAATTATTCCTCTCTTTTCCATTCCACAGCAATGTGGGCTTCCATTCCCTATTCCCACACACAAATATATATATGTGTGTGTATATATATACATGCTAGAAGAATATTTAGTCTCCCTGTAGCACGTTTTCCAAAGAATCTCAAAGGACATTCCAAAGTACAAATGTATCTTTACAGCCATTACTCAAATGAGACATCTGAGGTATGTGGTCATTTGTCTGCATAATTTTTGGGGGGAAAAAAGTGATCTCTGAAGGTAAATAAAGAAATCAACGCTGACACAGCACAAGCTTCACCTTTGAAGTGATGCAGGCTTCCAAAATTTCCAGGAGTACTGTCTGCTCTTTTTTTCTTCCAGTGGCTGCTCTGGTTCCTTAAGCCAATCATCCTCTAAAATATTTTCCAAATACTTTTTTTCCTATTTTTGCCTTGACTCAAAGCTAGATTTCCTTGGAAAATATGAATACCATTTCTGCAAATTCTGACTTACGATCTGCACAAGTAAAACTTTAGAACATATATTTTATTTTATTCAAGGAATGAGTGGTGCTTCACACTGTATCTTAATTATCAAAGTCATTAGTAAGTTATTCCTAAATTTTTAAAAAGCAGTCTGATCTTTGGAGACCCTGTTTTTAAGGACTGAGATTCAGATCTGTATAAAATACTCATATTTTTCTTTTCAGTCTTTTATAAAATTAGCCAGGAACTAAGTAATTGCAGTTTGGAGGATTTAAAACTTCCAGGGATATTCAGAGACATTCATTTTCTCAATTATGTCTATACAATGCTTAATTATGGCCAATTTGTTGAAACAAAGTGTCATTGACAGCCATGACTACCATATTTACTCATGTTTATGGATACATGAGAAATAATCACTTAAGGTACTGTTCCATGTGTCTACACCTGTGATATGCTTTATTGTATGAATTGAGAGGGGGAAAGGAAAATTTTTACTGCAATAATTCAATCACATTAGGAGAAAAAACATGTGATGCATGTCATCCATCTATTTTTATATGACAACATAGAAAGAGACACTTCAAGAAAAAAAAATGTGATGCTTTGAGTTCATTGAAGAGATATATTTTCTGATATGTAATACAACTGACACTTTAGGGGAATATGACTTTCTTCCCATCACAGAGAATATCTGAAACATGAGAAGCATCAATCAATACCTGCAGTTCCTTGAGAGGCAGCACTAAACAAGAGAAGAGATCGCTTCCTTTTTCTGCTGTGCTCTACTATGAGTGCCTACACTGAAGGTCTGTGTTCCAGCCAAAGCAATTAATGATTAATGAAAGCAGACAGAGCTTGTTTAGAGAAAGGGGGGAACCCATGAAACTGAGCAGTGCATGATGGCTTCATTAAAAAGAAAAAGGCTGGGCACCATCTTCGGGGGGAAAAAAAAAGTCCAAAGCCTTTTCCTGCACTCTGAACTTCCACCAAGCCACTCGCCGGACCTTTTTCCTAGGGTGTTTCATGGACTACACTGGAGGAAAGGCCTTCACCGGGCAGAAACCTATGATGAAATTGTCCATCTATGGTGCTCTGTAGCTCTTCTCATCCCTGAGTCACCTGGGTGGGAAATGACTTTGGAGGGGGTCACTGGGGCCGCTCCCTGGGGCCGTGGCTTCAGCCGGGCTCACCGTCAGCATCCCTGAGAGGCTGTGGCCCTGCTCCGCCGCGCGCCGCAGGAGGCGTCTCCCAGCCCGACAGCAGCTCCTACTGCTTCTAACATCTTAAGAGCTGTGAGTGTTTAACTAATATTTACTCTGTTTCAGCTTACGGGCTGGATTTTGTCTTTTGTAGCCAGCTGGAGGGGCACTTTTCCAGTGGAAAGCGGGGGAGAAATTTGGTCTGGCTTGGCCAGAATTCCGCCCGAGATCCCCTGAGGAGAAGACGTTGCCATGGCAGCTTTGCTGTTCCTTCAACTGGTGCAATAGCTGCTGTTGCCACATTAAGCCAGCTCTGCTGGTCTGTGAAGGTGAGCTGCCTTTCTCCAAAAAAAATAAAAGTACCTGCTTCCCCATGTGCTTCTGTTGCTTGTCCCTCCATCTGCCCAAGACACACAAATATTTTGTTATCCCTTCTGCAGGAGGTGACCTACCACGGCTGTCATGCTGTTCATCTCTCCCGGTTTCAGCAGCCAGCTCTGCCATGTAACGGGCTGCAGCTTTTGCTGAGGGACCCAGGATGGCCCATTAAGGTCCCCACTAGCAGTGGGAGAGTGGTGTCAATTAATTTCAGTTCTGAGCTCTGCAGTGGCATTCATCCTGCCCTAGGGTTTGGGTTTTTTTTGTGTGTGTGTGCTTTGCCTTGTGCCTGTGATGCTACAAAAATATAGCTGATGAAAGGCTGCACCACTCAGGACTGATGCAGCTGAGAGCTACAGCCCGGGATCTTCACCTGGTAGGATCTCAGCCTTTTATTTGCAGAACTGAGCAAGGTTGACCCCTTTGCAAACACAAGCCTTCACCTCTTACACAAGGCTGGGTTGCACAGATGAGCCAGAGTTGAAGCTCTTTGTCTCTCAAATCCACATCTCACACCTCACTGGAGAAAGCCCCGGGGCCACCGATGACTCTGAGCAGCAGACATTCACCCCGTCTAGCCTGCTGAAACTGTGCCAGATTAAATCAATGGGATCGCCAGCATTTAAACAGGAATTACTACTGCTCAACCAGCTAAAAACCTCCTTTATTAGGCAACAGCCTCGCCCGCGCCCCTCCTCTTGAGCTGTAAACAAAGCACATCAGACTGGGGGCTGCACTGGTCCGTGTGGAGGTGGCAGCCCGCTCAAGGTGACAGCCCTTGCAGAAGAAGGAAGGAAGGAAGAGGGATGGTTTACTGCACACGGGTTCTGCAGCTCTGGAAATGATACAGCTACTGTACCCATATCACAGGGCAGGTCTGGGAAATGAGCACACGATTAAGAGCTTTGAGGGCTCTGCGTTAAAAAGAGACATAGCAATGTTGCTGTGATTTAATTCATGCATGCATGCACTCCAACCCAGACTAATTCCCCTGGGTGAAAATGAAATAGAGTTTAAATCTAACAAGGGTAGAAACTCGTAACCAATTCCTGTGCTTCTCAAAGAGAATATCAAATGACATGAAATCCTTAATTGCCCTGAATGAGACACAGACATCTGAAATGGAGTTACTTGTCTCCTATCTAAAAAAAACCCCAAGAAGTTAAATTAATTCTCTACCTTCCTTCCACCACCCCTAGAAAATAAAACTTCTTCAGGCATAAAAATAGACTAAGCTTTACTAAAACCAAGTGCAGATTTTAAGCACCTACTTTAAAAGGACAGGCTGTTTGCACAACTGATATGACATTACGAAACTTTAGACATTTCTTTCACAACTGACAAGGAACTGAATGCATTAGACAGGCCTGTTTCACATCTGAAGCCACAAAGGCTCCCAAGTCCGTATGCCTCTGGATTTTTCTCTGAACTCCATTGTTTGTGGTTAAAAAACCAAAAGGGTCTGACCCATTTTAAAAGAAGGAAATCATATTTCTTGTGCTGCAAATGATACTCACTGCTAGCAGAAAAACAACCGAAGCTTAATCCTCCTGAAGAAAGGAAATGTCCCAGGTCAAAGTCACAACACGCAATCCCCCCCAGAAAGTAGGAAAAAAAGTAAAATACACCAGGTCCAGGCTGGTCATGCAGAACCACATAGCACTGGCGAAGTTTACAAATCACTCTGTCAAACACAGCTGATTTCCATCTAACAAAGCAGTGATGTTTTTGGTGGAAGGTTAGCATTACTTTCTTGGCAGAGCAGAAATGTACCTTTATTCTGAAATATCACTTCATGGTGAGAAGTGTTGCACACAGTAATGAAAAACAATAATCTGTCTTCAAAGTCCTTTTGAAAGGTCTAGCTCATTCCAGTTCCTCAGGGCAAAGCAAGACAAAGTGAAGTGGAATTGTTTCCATTTCACAGATGGGAAAGATGAGGCAACAAAGAAAAGGATTAAATTGGGGAAGGGTTGGTGTGATGCCGTTTTGGGATGTTCAGATTGCAGTCTCAGGCAACCATCTTATTGCATTTACATTCAACTGCAGGGTAAACATTTCTGTGCTTTTCACCAGCGAAGCACATGAGATCACTACATCTGCAACTCATTGTGCAGCCTGAGTGCACCAATTGGCCCCAACATCAGTGAAGTAAGCCCACAAGTTTGGATGAATCTCTGGACTTTTGCCAAGCATGTAGGGATCTTGTTTCTTAGAATAATTACTGAATTAACCTCTTTGCAGGGAGAAGAGGAAATTGCAGGAGCCAATTTTTTTGCCAAGCCTTAGCACGAGAACTCAGGACATCCTGGGTCCCTTCCCTGCTCAGATCACTGGGTTTCCTCTACATTCCAGCAATTCCCAATGCAAATGGATTTAGCAATGAGGCAGGCATGTTCCCAAGGAGGGAATTTGCTCCCGCTGCTGAAGGAAAGAGAGACAAAGACTCTCAACATGAGTACAGACACTCTAGCACTGAACTTGTGGACTGCTCATTTTCCCTTGGAAACTCAAGTTAATCACTTTCCCTTTTCTTGACACTCTGCAATGAGTTGCTCTCTAAGGCGCTGACCCTGTTATTAGTGACTACCAAGCCTAACACTTATTATCATGATAAGTCTCATTGTTTAAAGCAGCCCTTGCCTAATGGTTTTCACACACACTTTGCAGCCTGGCATAATTCACCGCTGCCTCCTCCCACCGCAAAAGAACAGTGAAGAATGGACATCTTACTTGCACAGGGTGTGTGTTATCTACAGTGCCCACACCGCCAAGACGCAGGGCAATGTCCCTCAGGACCCCACTTGGTGCTGGCCAAGCTGAGGCTGAGAGGACACTGAAACAAATGTCTCTGTGAACCACAGATCAGAAAAGTAGGTGAGAGAGAGTTCACCTAGCCTTACCACCTATAGATTACACACCACAGTTGCTCTGGCTGCTCCTTACATCATAGAAACGTGGAATCATAAAGTCGCAGAAGGGTTTGGGTTGCAAAGGACCTTAGCGCCCATCTGCTTCCAGCCCCCTGTCATGGTCAGGGATGCCTTGCACTACCCCAGGTTGCTCCAAACCCCATCCAGCCTGGCCCTGAACACACCCAGGGATGGGGCAGCCACAGCTTCTCTGGGCAACCTGTGCAAGTTCCTCATTACTCTCACAGCAAGAATTTTTTCCTCATATCTAATCTAAGCCTGGTCTCTGTTTGAAGACATTCCCCCTTGTCCTGTCACTCCAGGCTCTCATAAATAGTCCTTCCTCTCTTTTGCAGGCTCCCTTCAGGTACTGGAAGGCTGCAATTGGGTCACTCCAAAGCCTTCTCTTCTCCAGGCTGAACAATCCCAATTCTCTCAGCCTTTCCTCATAGCAGAGCTGCTCCAGCCCTCAGACTGTCTCCATGGCTTCCTCCGGACTCTATTCAACAGCTCCATGTCCTTCCTGTCTTGGGGAGGCAGCTCTGCAGGTGGGATCTCACCTGAGCAGGGCAGAGGGGCAGAATAACCTCGTTCAAGCCTAGTAAAGCTTAAATAAATCACATATTCTGCAAAACCCTCCCATCGTGTCCCAAGACAACAAATCTCCAGGAACCAACCTGGTTTAATCTGTTAAACATTTGCCCTTTTATTGAAACTTGTACTAGTTTTAACTTCTGGTCATAGGGTTTGTTCTGTCTTTTTCATTGTGGTGGGTACTTTCCATGGCTAATTTTTCCTATACAGAACACCAGAACTTGCATTTTATTGTGTGTCACTCTGAGCTGCCTGGCAGGTTAATCTGTTTCGGTGCCTGTCGTCATGAACAACCAATCTGTCCGGGGAAGGAATTACAAAAAGGATGTGAAGTCATGACAGCCCGGGTAATTTCCTTTCCAACTATAACTCTGTTGACATTAACTACAACATTAGCAGCTATGAATAAGGTTTGTCATGTACACTCCATGCAAAGAAGAAAACAAATGGAAAAGATAAATATTTACTCTCTGACAGCTTATTTTTCTGCAAGTGCGTTTTTTAACTAAAGCCATCCAAAGCCTCCCCAAACCATTTTGCCAAGGGAACTGCTGTTTGCAGGATCAGGAGATTGTGTTTTGCTTAAGCACATCTGTGGAGCCAAAAGAAAATAAATAAAAAATTAAAAAAAAACTTCTTTCACCCATTCCTCATCCATTATTTTATTAACCACAATTGTAAGGTTAGAAAAATACCCACTCCATTAACCTCCAGGGCAGCAGACACAGGACTCCAAAGCCCATTTTGTACTTAGTTCTACTGAATTTCAGCACCTACTAATACTGTGTGGCATCATGCAAAGTAGACTGGACTGTGAGTTTTTTAAATGGCAACTTGGTCAAATCATGTTTTCGGTTATTAACAAGTACCATACCCCACAGTCAGTTAAAACTTTCCACTACATGCTTGAGGTGACTGAATGATAAACAAACCATCAGTGGGAAATTTTGATGCTGGCATGTGCCGTCTGGTTAGCTTTTAGAAGGAGGAAGTGAGAAGACGTATGGTTGGTTTGCCGAAGTAGTTTAAAATAAAAGAAAAATATGTAAAAAGAGAAAAAAACTGCAGTCCTTCTGTCTTCACTTTCTTATGCAGATACCTATAATCAGACTTTTATTTGTACAGAGAGATGCCAAAATAAACAGGACTCGCTCTCAGAGCATCCATTAACTTCAATTTGGGTACTCGGTGTGCTAAGCCTCTCTGTAAGAAAGTTTACTTTTAAGTGCCTAAAAAGGATTGAAGTGACTGGCTAAGAAACAGTCATCCTGATTTGGACATTTCTGGCAAGGCAAAAGCACGAGGATAATGGGATGTCTGAAATTGATTCATTTCCTGACTGGATCAAATTCCAGACTGATTTAATATAAGTGGCCAAAGCATAAGGAAAGGAACTAATGTGGGACTGTTCACTGTGGGTAGCACAAGAAATTATGTAATTAAACTGAGGTGAAGGAAATATAGATGAGACACTAAAGGAAATGGATAAAAGGTAAGGATGGTTGCATGTTGGTACAGGATGCTGAAGGACTCAGCATTGCTGGATGTGCAGCAGAGCAAATTAGACAAGTGAGTGTTGAACAGTTTGAGGTAGAGCTGGCCCTGCCTCCAGGAGGATGGATGGATTCAGTGACCTCGTGAGCTTGGTCTGGAAAGAATTCTGTTGTACATAGCTCTAGAGAGAAAGCATCTTCAGGTGGCAAGCATCAGTACCAGACTCATGCTTTCCTCCCTAGATGACCATACCTTTGATACTACTGTGACCTGATACCCTTAGTAGGTGAGGATGGGGTTTGTTGGACCTAATTTAGAAAACCACACCCACTGGAGAGGAGAGGAGAGGAGAGGAGAGGAGAGGAGAGGAGANGATACTACTGTGACCTGATACCCTTAGTAGGTGAGGATGGGGTTTGTTGGACCTAATTTAGAAAACCACACCCACTGGAGAGGAGAGGAGAGGAGAGGAGAGAGGAGTTCTCTCTTCCCACAATGTTGTGAGAACCTCTTTGTAAAAAGCCAATGAAAGAGGAATAAATACCATCTTTCTCCGTACAGCTATATGACATCTTTCATACAAAGATCTCAAAGCACTTTTAGTTAAATCCAGGAATTGAAGGGGATGTCATAAATCTGCTCATTTGTAAAATCCAAGGGAAGCTAACAAGATGAGGTATTTTGTCAACAGGCTGTATGGCAGAGCAAGAGCAAAGGTGGAGGTGCAAACTTGGGACCAAGTTCTACCTAAAGTCAGGTTCTCTGTCCTCCAAAATCACTGGAAACAGGACACTGGTAATTCAGGGAAATTTGATTCCCAGCAGCCTAATGCAAAATGACAAAAAAATCCCCATAGCCACCTCATGGTCATCAAACAATGTTTGGATCTCTTTCTCCTCTAGCCAGTGCTGCTTGTGCCCACTGTCAGCACTGAAACACCCAAAGGAAAAGCCAGAATAAAGCAAAGATCCCTGGATAGAGCAGCAGTTCTGTCACACACACGGGCAAACACTCACAGAACACCACGATGGTCACGGTGCCCTGTTGCAAACTGCAGGACACATTGGCTATTCTAGACACCAGGTGTCTGGGACATAATGACCTCTTAATTAATGGCTAAATAATGACCACCAACAATTAAGCTGTCAGAAGACAGAAGAAAGAATGATGGTAAGTACAATTCCCTGTTTACCACGAGAGTGCCTCCCACTTCTTATGCCCTGGGCTCAGTTCTTCAACACCTTTCTTGTCCACACAGTCTGTGGACATATGTCCTGTTTTCTTGCATTAAAAAGAAACGTAGTTGCAGCCCAAAAGAAGCCTTCCTCAAATTAGGTCATTAAGAAATTAGGGAATATCTCTTTCTGCATTCAGGTTGAGGAGCAGAAAGGGAAGAAAAGCCTGCCTGAAATTTAAACAATTGCGGTGGAAATATCCACATATGAGCTCCAGACCCTTGCTTTTTTCAGCTACAGCAAGGTTTCCCTGCTGGGAAACCCTTGGGCCTGTCCATCTGCCATACAGTATGGTGAACACTACTACAATGGCACTTTAACGATAACTGTGCTCTTTTGGACCTCCCCATTCAAGTCACTCCATTGATTACTCAGAAGAATGCAGACTCTTGTGTTATTTGATAGGCACATATACTCTGAGCATTTAATCCCCTCAAATATTTTTCAATAACTTCCTTTAATTACAAGGAAAACACGTCGAGTGATGCATGCATTGAAGAGCTTCCCCTCATGTCTCTCCTTCTTTTTTTTTTTTTCCCTCCTGTTTAATGAAGAATTTGAATCACTTTTCAACTTCTTAATCCTATAATCCTAGAAGGAATTTGCTCTCTTCCAAACCCTGGGGGTGGTAGGCTTATGCTTAGTACAGTACACCCTGCAGATCTTTCAGCAGGGTCTTTCCAGAGGAGTCCCAAATACCTGCATTCCTCAGCTGTGTGGTCACCATGTAACCCAGCCTCACCAAAAACCACCTTGCCTCAGTGGTTCAGGGATCAACATTTTCATGGAAAGTGCGGGGATAACATGTCACAGTAGACACAGAGTGTTCAGAGAGCCAAGCTTTGCCAGAAGGAATGGGTGCCAAGCAGGACAGTTTTAACGACCACGTTTATTCCATTCAACGAATCCATTCTCCTGGGAGAAAGGAAAAGTCAGGGAAAGGGTCGCCTTGCTAGTGCTACATCCTGGCACCCTATTGCCTCCCTATTCCCCAGGGGGAGACTGGGGAATGATGGACAAGTCTGCACAACTGGTCTTGTTGGGAGGGTTGGGCTGAGCCCGTTGGCCTCGCAGCCTTTGCCTGGAAGGGCCCTGGGTGCATTTGCAGCACGCGACACACTCCGCTGCGAGCACGGTGAACTCACTGCACAGCAACTTCAGACTTGTCTACTTCTGTTTGAAGAAAAGCCTTTGTTGTCACAACAAGACAGCCCTTTTTTGCAACGAAGCCAAAGTCGGTGATTTTCCTCCTCCTGGTTTTCCTGCAGAACCAAGGAACTCTAATGAATGTGCTCCAAAGCGCAAATTTTCCACCTTGTCTTTCCAGGTTGTTGTTTCTCAAGGGGTGGCCTGTGGATCTTAAGGGACCCGTAAAATGGGGCGAAAATGGTGCATGGAACAACTGTAAAAGAGTAAAACCACAGTAACAACCCAAACCGTTCCCTCGTAATTCCATGTGTGCCAGCAAGCAGACAGGGTGAAAAAAGAGCTGTAAATACACGCTCAAAGATTTGCAGCATTTTTAGCTGTTTGTAAATCAAACACCTTGGGGCTCCCTTGACCAGAGCAAGTCTTGGCTTACTCTCCAAATGTCTGAGCGCTCTTTCATTACAAGCAGCAGCAAAATACTGTGCAAAGGCATCTGTTATTCACCCCTCTCCCGTTCTGGGTCACGCTCCTCAGCTCGCTTTCTTTTTCTCATGCCTGTTAGTTCAAGTAACCATTGTTTTGCCAGTGGTTAGTTATCTAATCCCATTACACATAACCGTTGCCATTGTGTTTTGTGCTAAAGTAACAAGGCTAAGAAACGGGCTGGGAAACCTGAACAGCCCAAAGTGTATCTGGTTGAGATAAGGTGCCACCAGAGGCCTCAGCTGAAAGGTGTCTGGATGAAGAGGAGCCCACAGGACTCGTTAATGTTAATGTGGGCACAGCATGGACACACTGCACACGGAAAGGACATGTGGGGAACGACGGTGCTGCTTGCACGTCATCTCCCCCCATTTGAGGGAACTGAATCTTGAAGGCAAATTCAGTGCTGGATCAGGCTGAAAGCCTGGCCTGTTTTCAAAGGCTTGCGCATTTTAGCGCAGCTCTGATGATCAGTTTTACGATCTGACAATTGACAAACTTGCTAACACCTTAATCACAGCTCAGCTGGCAGAAGATGACGAAAAATTATGTCATACTCTGATGTATGACTGCTGCTTTCCACTGCTGTGATAGACTCCAGTACCTGTTTCATACCCAAATAGCCCATCTCATGTTGCTCCTTCTACAGGGGCAATGAATTCCCTGCTTGCCTGGCTGAAGCACCATATAATAAGCAGGAGCATGGATTAGACATCTGTCATTGATGCAAATGAATTGCCTTCTATTTTCCAAAATTCTTGAGCTATTTCACCATAAACTTTCATTAAGGGAATACAATTCTGCTGTCTTCAGAAGACTGCTGACAAAAAGCTGAGTGAAGGAATGCACCTCTAGGAATATTTTGCTGCATATATGGCAAGCAGTGTGTACATGACAGTAGCAGATGGGTTACACACTGATGTCCTCTTTAGGAGAAAAGTCTCATTAGAGCAGACAGGACTGACAGTTTCTATCCAGGCTTGGCATGCACCTAGTGCCACCCTCACCTCCAGCCTGCAGAGGAGCTGGGCGAGTTTAATGAACGAACCCCATTAATCCCCCAGGTTTGCAGAAGGGTGAGCCAAGTCACACTGAAGTTGTCACTTGATGCAGGTCACATGTCAATTCAGGACTGGAGCTAATGACAGAATCTAGGAAAAGAACTGAAGGACCAGGCTAATTCTAGGGTGGTGAAATCTACACAAAGTACCTCAGGAAGTGCATTTCCTCATATTCTGTAAGAAAAAAAAAGCCCAATTCTTTTTATCTTCTTGCTTATGTTTCCTCTCTTTCATCCTTCCTTTCCTCTCCATCTGTCTCAGTGTATGCCTTTCAATAAGAGAACTTAATTTTTTTTTTTCCAGAATTCCGCTCTCTATTTTTGGAGAAAAAATTATTGGGTGAATTTAGTCCCAGTGTGGGACCATTTATTTTGGAAATGCTCTACTCTTTTTTTTCCACAGATTTTGTTGCAAAAATACAAAAACCTAGATAAAAATCACCAGTTCTCACTAGGAAACCATATACCCATGCCTTTCTAGCACTCTCACTGCCTTTGTCCTTGTAACAGTTGTATTATCAGCTGTGACCCCAACACTTACTTGCACTTCAAAGCCCTGTAAGGACTATTATCCCCTCTCAAAAAGTAGAAGAAAGTGAAATTCACTGCAACAAGGAACTGGCGAGCTTGTGGTGGGACAAAATAAACACTCTGGAGAGGGAGCCCTGGGGAGATGGCTCACCTCCAGCAGCACGGACCAAGGGCTTTTCTGCAGCAAGGGGAATTTTTTTTTTGCTCAAAGAGCAGCACCCAGCAAAGACAGCCTGAGAAGGTGGTGCTGCAGGATCTGTAATCCTGCTGAGATGAACCACAGCCTTCAGCTCGTGGGGTTGTGGCCTCTTGAGGGGGTTTGAAGAATAGACATGGAGAGTGGCACAGATATGTATCCCTAGCATGGGTGTATTCTGAGCCAGTGCTGTGCCTGGGAGTGCAGGGGGGAAGGGGAGGGGCACAGATGGGTGAATTAATAAGAAGAAAGGAGTCCAGCTACTGAAATTGCCCTCCTCTGTGCTTTCCCATGGTTTTCATCATTGACAGACTCACTATTTATAAGATCCTAGGTATGCTAAGTAATAATACTACTCACAATAAGAAATCTAAAAATTCTCATAAATACCTTTTGTTGTTGTTATTATTTATCTAAGACAAAATCCAGGAATCCCCCTGGCCCACAGCAAAAGCTCCTCTCAGCCCCAGCCTCCTCCCTTTATGGACAGCAGGGCCACCACGAGCAAAGGAGCAGGAGCGAAGCCCGAGGGTCCTGGCAGGGCACAGCAGTCACTGTGTCACTGTGATAATCTGCTTAAAGGAGGAGGCCAGGGCATAATTAAATTGCCTGGCCCGAAGTCCTAATAGAGCAGCTGGAAGATCTGATGCTCTCCCCATAATAACCTGTAGTTCATTTATTACTGCTTTGCATATGGATCTAGAAATGAGTTCAAACCCAATCCCTGACTCGCACCATTCTCTATCACCAGAGACATCAACCTCCTGTTCTCAGGTTGTTGTTGAGAAGGTGACACCTACCTTTCTATCTACATTTGAGAAGCCACAAAACTAAGCAAGCACACTTTGCCAAATGATTTTCCTCTGGCAGTCACAAAACCACGCACGGCAAAATCTCCTTAAAAAAATCATTGCACATTCACCAAAAAAAAAAAAAAAAAAAAAAAAAAAAAAAAAAAAG
>VZRJ01012341.1:90437-122949 GCA_013397565.1 Ptilonorhynchus violaceus | reverse complement strand
AATCACCCCCCTGCCTCCCCCAAGGGCACCTTGAAGCCCCCTAGTCAGCAGCATAATGGGGGGAGGTGGATTTTGGTGCAGGGGACACACAAAAGGCCACAGTGGAGACCACCAGCACCCCCGGAGCCTGGGGACAGCGGGGTGTCCCCCCCCACCCGGAGGGGTGGGTGGGCGCGGGTGCTCACACCCAAGTAACCCAAAAATACAGCCCCCCATATAGGTATCCTATATCTAGCCACTCCCAGGGATCTCAAAATCCACTCCCTCCACCCCCAGGAATCCTGTATCGACACCCCCAAGGACCCCCAGCTTCCACTCTCCCCCAGGAACCCCATATCCTGCCCCCCAAGGACCCCAACATCCACCCCAATACCTGGAGCCCATGCCGGCAGACAGACACCCCAAGCATCCCATTTGGGTGTCCCTGTCCTTGTCCCATAAGCAAGGTGCTGGGGGGGTGGGTCGGGCACACTCATTTCCCCAGGGGTGGCACCGAATCACTCGCAGGCCCCACGTTGAGACGTGTTTATTGCAAACTCAGAGCAGGGGTGGGGGGTGGGACGGACAAGGCGATGGCTGGGGACCCCCAGCCCATACACCCCAGGGTAGAGGGCTGTTGAGAAGCTGTAAGAGCCAGGCTGGGCCTAGGTGGGGCCCAAGCTGCCACGTCTCCACTCCCAGACCCCAAAGTACCAGGGAAGCCCATATATTCCTGAGGCTCCTGCCCAGCTGCCGCCTACGAGGGGTGGGCCTGTAGCCCGCTCCCTCAAATGCCAGTGCTGCAGGGAACACTCCCGCTGCTCCCTGAGGAAGGGGGAGCAAACTCTGGGGGATGGCTGTGGTCTCTGCCCACCCCCGGCTGCCCTAACAACCCTCCGGTGATGGGGTGAAGGAGGGGGAAGCCAGGATGAAGCCTCCCTCGGGGCTGGGCAGAGGACAGGGACAGCAGAGCCCCCATGCGACAACGTGGAGCAGGGTTGGCATGGGGATTTGGGGGTTCCAGGTGGTGCAGGGTGCTGGCAGAGCCAGGACAGGGGCAGGCTCCCCCATCCTTGCTGCCCGTACCCAGCACCCATCTCCACCTGCGAGGGGCAAAGCTGCCCAGTGCCGGGGCAGGGAGGGCTCTGCCTCCCCAAAACCCCCAAAAGCAGTATCCTCATCCATCAAAAAGAATAATTATGTCACCCAACGCGACCCAACACGTTCCCTCTATTCCGAAAAACCACTGAGCGTCGGCAGCTCGAGGCGAGGGGAGGGGAGGAGAGGGGAGGAGAGAGGAGGAGAGGGGAGGAGAGGGGTCCTGGTGCCCAGGTTGCCGTGGCGACAGGATGTAAATCTGCCTGCACCAGGCTTCCCCGCACAGCATTGATAGGGGCTGGCAGCGTGGATCAGCGGGTCCCGGGCACTAGCGCCAGGTGCGAGGGTCCTGGTGGGCATCCGGGGGGGTTCTCCTCTCCCTGCTTTATTTTTCAGTTGTTTTTGCCACTGTCAAAACTGGACAGCGCCGGGGGAGATGTTGAACATGGAGGGGTCGAACTTCTGGCCGCGGAACGGCGAGCCTTCGGTGTCCCAGCCCTTCTTTAACATCTCGTGCACCTTCTGAAAAGAGGCCACAGGCTCCCGTCAGCCTGGAGTGACCCCAAGCTGTCCCCTCCAGCCCCTGCTCTCCCCTGCCACTCATTTCACAGGCATTGCGGCTGCGTGGTCATCCGACCCATAGGAGGGGCTGTGGGCAGCAGCGCCCCTCCTCCCTGGCTGGCAGCAGCCATTGCCGAGGGCGCACACCACCTCTGTGCTTCCCCTTGCTGCCCGGGAAAGGGCAGACAGCACCCAGGGCAGCACCGGGCACCTCCTGGGTCAGGCTGAGCCCAAACCCAGGTGGGTCCACCCCTGAGCAGGGCCAGCTTGGGAGAGAAGCACAGGGATGTGGAGCCCATCCCCGGTACGGGGGTCTGGGCTCATGGGCACTTGCCAAGGTGCCAGGAAAGGGAAAACAGAAGTTCATGGCAAAAGATCAATCAGCAGAACCTTGTGACCCCCAAATGTTGATGTGGGGGGACACTGTGTGAGGAGGACCTCTGAGATGGAGCAGAGCCATGGGGCCCCTTTCCTGGGGATGGGACCCTTGAAGGCCAGGTGGGAGAGCCAGGATGGGCCAGTGGCACAGGGTAGCTGGCACCTACCAGCTCATGGCTCTGGGGCTTGCCCTGCAGCTTCTGGTGATAGTCAAAGGTGAGGCGGTCAAGCACAGCATGCTCCTCCTCGTCCACTGTGGCCATGGAGCGCTCCTTGTTGATCTTGTCAATGTCGATTTGCTCCTCACCCTCTAGGATGGCATTCCACCAGTACTCATCCCCCTTGTTCAGGTTGATCTGGGGACAAGGTGTGGGTCAGCAAACGAGGAGAGCCCTGTCCTGCCCGGGATGTGGTACCCCTGCCCACCTAACAGTTCCATGGTAGTGATGCAGAGCTTGGCTCTGCCAACAGCAGCATGGGGTTTGCCCAGGAGTGGACGTCAAGCTCACACCAATACAGCCTCACAGCCTTCAGAGGGGGAGGGATGCTCGTGCCTCCTTCCCTCATCAGCCAAGGGCTTTGCACAACCCTGCCATGAGCACCCACAGCCCCAGCTTAGGCCCCGGGGCTGAAATCTCAGCCCACACTATGGCTTGAAGCCAGGACCAGTGTCCCCCAGCAGTGCCCACCTGCAGGTGACACTGGCCTGGGGCCACACGGCTGACACACAGCAGTGACAGAGCCTGGGACTGTTGGATGAGGAGGCTGTGTCCAGTCGAGCATGGGGCTGGGACTCCTGGCATGGTAGTGCAGCCATCTTGCCTTTCCCTCACCCAGAAGGAACCCTGGCCTCAGTTACCCTGGTGCTGGCTCGGTGGGTGACAGCATTGGTGGTAAAGGAGGCAAGGATGCCACCCACTGCTCTGTGCCACCCCTACTCACTGGCAGCATCTGCTTCCCATGGCACCACAGCTCAGTGGCAGCCGCAAAGGGATGGACGAGGAGAGGGGACATCTTGCTCCAGCCAACATCCTCACTGGGAAAAGCCATCGGCCATAGCCACAGGCATCCCTGATGGCAGTGCCTTGAACAGAGCTGGCTGGCTGGAGGGGCTGTGCTGGGGCCAGCATGGGGCATCCTGCACTGGGAACTCCAACTTGCTTTTTCTTTTTCCAAGAAGAGTGGGCTGCTTCCTCACATGTTATTTTAGCACTAATCCCAGCAGCAGGACAGATTTATGGCATTCGTCGGCCTCTGCAAAATCATCAATAAAGGCAGACAATACAATTTGCTCAAACCTCCCTGGAAGCTCACTGGCTCCGGAGGGGAGAACACGGGCAGCCATTCCCATTACGGAGCCAGGCTTCTCTGCGGTGTGAAGAAAAGGAACCAATTAATACAGGAGGGGGTGGCTGGGGTTTAATCCTTCTGGGAGAGCAGAGCCGGTAAAATATTCCAGTTTGGGAAGGCGTTAGTTTTTCCAGCTAGACAGGCATGCTTGTTCTCCTTTTAATTGCACAGTTCCACTTTGGAGGGGAGGAAGAGTCACTTAGAGTTTGTTCCTGGGCTTCCCAACCCTGGGTGGGCAGCTGGGGGAATGGAGGAGCCCCCAGAATGTCACCCCTCAGCCAGAAAGCCAAGTGGAAGGGCAGCAGCCCCAACTGCCCCACACCTGCAGCAGGAGCACCCTCCAGGCTCCTCAGGGTTTGGAACATGAGGGATGTCCCCACGGTGCTGCTGGCAAGGCATGAGCTTCCTGGTGAGGGCTCCAGCACAAGCCATGCTCCCATGGCATTGCTGTGAAGCACACATGGCTTGGTACATCCCTACCTGAGCCTGCCTCCTGGCAGAGGGACATACAAGTGCTGGAGGACTTCAGGCATTACCCCAACTCCATCCCAGAGCACCGGGGGATGGAAAACCTATCCCAGAGCACGAGGGATGGAAACCCATCCCCCCTCCCCTCCCTACCAAACCCCTTTCCTCTGCTGGCACCCTGCCACCACCTGCACACCTCTGCAGCCTGCCTGGGGCAATCTACTCATCTCTCTTTATTCCACGGCAAAGCTGTCAAAGTGGGACTCACTCCAAGGTAGGAGCCCCAGTTTCTAAAAGGAAATGCCCATGGGCCAGGGCAAAGGTTGCTCTACCTCCATAAGTTTGTGGTTTCGTGGTTCAAGGCGGTGCTGGAGCACTTGCCACAGACAGGTTCCACCTCCAGGATGGGGCGACACAGACACAGGTGAATTTCCTGGACCGTTTTACCTGATGTCCTCTGTGGATCCAGCCTGTGCTTGGCTGAGCATCTCGGTTATGAGAGCTGGTGGTAATGGAGATGCAGCTGGTTCCCCCCCAAGCACTTTGGGTGCCCGAAGGTGGAGGTAAGGGAGTGCTGAGAGGCCATGGCAGGTCTCTGGGCGATGCCCCACACACACCAGCCCTCACCCACCCACCCACTCATGGAGGAGGCTCTGGCACTCAGCTGACAAGCCCCCGCAAGACCGTGGGCACCCTTGGGGAGAGCTCCGGAAACTGGGGGACTCTAGGAGGGAGCAGGGCTTCTTCTGCAAGGACAAACCCTGACTTGATTATGTTTCTCACTTTCAGACAAGGCAGCAAAGTTTTGCCTGCACTTGACATTGCTGCTGAGTTTTCCAGCCAACAGCTCTGGCTGAGCCCCCAGGGCCCCAGAGATGCTGACAGTCACTTGCCATGGGAAGGATGAGAGAATGAGGTCCCTGCAGTGTGCCCATGCCCTCGGCCAGGCTCTGCCTGGTGGGTCCCAAAGGGGTAAAAGCCCAGCTAAGTCTTTTGGGGTGCACAGGGAGGCACGAACAGCCTCTGCAACGGCAGCCTGAGGAGAGGGAGGCTTGCAGGAGGCACACCCCAATGCTGTATTTGAAGCTGGCAGTGTCCTTATGCCAAAGCGCTCACTTCTCAAGGCTAGTGTCCAAGATTTGAGCTCTCAGCCATGTGGGGATGGGCCATTCCCTGGAAAAGCACTGGGGTAATGATGGATTGCACGGATTGCTGCAGTAACAATGGGACACTCAGCAGGAGAGACCCTCCAGCAGGTGACAGGTGTCACTGGCATGAACACAGCATCACGTCCCATCTCCACACCCTACTGGGAAGGTCACAACCCCTCATTGTCAGTTCTGGGCTTTGTGGTAGCACGAGGTTTCCTCTCTAATCCCAAACACCTTGTCAGAGCTGGAGGGATGCGGCCAAGGGGTATAAGTAGGTCTTGGGAAAACAACCTCCCCCTCTCTGCTTTCCTGTTGGAACCACAGCAGCCCAAATTCACCCCAAAAGTCATTGTTTAGGGGGACAGAGGAGGCAGCAATGACATCAGCAGCAGTACGTGGAGGGCAGGGTTGAGCAAGGCACCACTGAGTCGTGTTCCCTCAGCCTCATGGCTCATGGGATGACAAGCCAAGACTGTAATAAACATTCAAGGCAGGACCTGCTGACAAAAGCCCAAGTGTGGAAAACAAAGGCTGAGAGGAGGAGAAAAAGAGAGCTAATGGAAGAAAAATCCTCCACAACGAAAATAATACCAAGTGGAGTTGTGCACAACACCCAGTGGGGATTGCTAAAAACAGCGAGGTTATTTTAATCTCACTTTCAACAAGCAAGCGGGTGTGACGGAGAAGGGAGAGCACAGGGATGACACCCAGGACCAGGGTACAGTGCAGCGCCACGGGCAGGAGCATGACCCTGGGACATAACCCTGAGATATGGACAGGCCCCCACCTCACATCGGCAGAGCACTCCACTGCGGAACAATGCCAGCTGGATTCTGCTGCCATGCAGGCGGGTGTGCCAAAGGATGAGATGAGAAACATGTTGGTGTCAGGCTGGGCTCCAGCTGGGAGAACCCCATGGAGCAGGAGAGGGAAGGCAGAGTGGTCTCTGAATGCTGGTGAGGGGAGTTCTGGGGCTGCTGGAGTGTGAGTGACATAATGAAGATGATACATTAATAAGAACACCAGGCAGGATGGGGGAAGCAGAGCTGAGAGCGGTTGTAAGGCAAAATAATCTTCCCAAGATAAGATCTGGAGGAGAAGGGAATCTGGTTATTGAGTGCCTGTGAAAGCCATCCCAGAAGGGAGCCAGGAGGCGGCCAGGAAGGCTGAGGACAGTGAAAAAGCTGTTACAGCAACCTCGAGAATCTGGGGATCTTGATGATCCCTGATGTGTCCTGAAAGAGCACACGGGACTCAACGGTCTCTCTGCACAGAACTGGGACCTTTCCAGATGGACAGGATCAAGCAAGAGAGATTCCACCTCCATGGCGCACAGACCAAATTCTGCCACAGGGGTTGCCTCAATTCACAGACCACGAACATGCAGCACGGACAGGGCCACCAAGGTGCCCCAAGCAGTTCCCAAGGAGGCAGGATCTCCTCAGACAACCATGGCACTGGCACTGGGTGAGTTCAGTTTTGGCTACATCCACACTCTGCCAGGGAATGCCATCCCTGGGTGCCACAGAGGGAAGCCAGGAGGCACCTTGCAGCACCTTGCAGGAGGAAGACACCCCCAACTGCTGCACTTAGAGCTCACACAGAGCAATCCACGAACTGGGGCACAGAAAGGGTCCATATGCCGCATCAGTCCCAAACAAACCACAATGGCCGCATCCAGGTGCTGAATGAAGCAACACATTCCCACAGGGTGGGTGTCTCCTGATGAATGAATTGGGAGGAGGCACAAATCACTTCTGGCTACTCAGTGCATGGAAAAAGGAGATGCTCTTCCGCGAGAATTACTCACTCTGCTCCAGTTACCTTACAATTTTTCAAGTGAGATCTCATCCCACCATCAATATGTTGGCAGCCAGCTGGAGATCCTCACAAGCCTGGTCTCGTGCTATTCGAGGCAAGACCCAGCTCTGGGGCTGGGGGTGATGGGCCCACTTTGCTCCCCATGCTGCCCGCAGCTGCTCTGAGAGGCACCAAGTCTCACTCCACCTGCACCATTCCCAGCCTCTGACGGTTATTGAAGAGCCATTGCTGACCCTGGGAATACCCACTGGGGACTTCCATTCACACTGGGAGCAGCCACCCTTTGGGCCTCCTCTTCTTTAATGGGTTTCTGCCTTTCCAGAATTGTTTCTTTTCCCAGAGAAGCTAATTTTCAGTATGTTTGTGAATATTTACAAAATGCAGGTTACGGATGCCACTACCACATCCCTCCAATGGCCTAACAGCATCGGAGAAGCTCCTCTCCCTTGCAGGGACCTCACTCACCCTTTTGGCACCAGCCTATCACTCAGGGTACATCCCTGTGGATCAGCAGTGGCCGAGTGGTGCTGTGCAGCCTCCCCACACACCATCCACAGGACTCCTGACTCTGGCAGCACATCCCCATGCCACTATGGGGGCTTGGATTTGGGTGCTCATCTGCTGCCACTCTTGTGCCACAGAAAGGCTGGAGCCAGCTCCCTCCCTCAACAGGGATGGCAGGTGTCCCCTTCTGGGTCTCACAACAGCCTTGGAACTCCTGAAACTCTTCTGGGAAAGCCTCTCAGTGGAAAAGGATAGTGCAAAGACAGTCACAGGCAGCAAAATCCTTCTCCTAGCACAATCCTGGCCCCCAAACTGGCACAGGAGTGGGAACTGTTTGACACTTGAGATCCCAGGGTGATGGGCAGAACTCCCATAATGGCTCCAGCTGCGAACGAAGCTGAACTCACGCCCTCAGCCTACATATCTGGAGCACATCAGAAATGAGGCTTGGGGCTGAGAACCCACCAGTAATACAGAGCTGGGCATCAGGAGCCCTCAGACCACCTCAACAGGGATGATTTGGGACAGCAGGCACAGACCAAACCACAGATCTGCTGGAGGCAGAGGAGGAGCCACAGTGTCCACATCAAATAGGGTAAATAGGCATCCCATGGCAGGACAGAAAGGAATGGCAGGGAAGAGGCACCTGCCAAGATGCTGGGGTCAGAGTGGGGCCAGGAGAGTTGGAGGGCAGAGTCAGCAAGGCCAGGTGTGCAGGACCGGCACTGCGATGCAGGGCCACATGCCAGGATCGGGGACAGTGACCACCCTCAGGTAATGGCTGTGCTGCCCCCACGCAGCTGGAGCTGGGGACCCCCTTGCCCAGCGCAGACATGCTGCCAGCCAGCACCCCCACAAGCAGCTCAGGAGCAGGAGACAAGGCATGGCACACAGGCAAGGTCACCAGGAGCCAGACGTTGGACAGGCAAAGCCAGACACGTCCAGAGCTGGCTCAAACTTCCAGCTGCTCCAGTTTCTCAGGTCAAGCACGGCAGAGCTGCAAGCCATGGAGACATGGCTGGTACAGACTACCCTTACCAAAATGCACTTCCCAGGCTCCAGGCTCCACAGGGAACTCTCTGTGTTGATCTTGTGGGTGAGTTTCCCTTCCATGAGGATGTGTTGGCTGCTTCCCTCCAGCACTGCTACACGAATCGCACCACTGCTGATATCCACAGACACCTGAGAACAAACAGAGAGACAATAACCTGGAAGGTTCCTGCTTGCCCTCTCACTGTGTGAGCTGGGGTTTGGGGTCAAGTGCACTCACAGGGGATGAGAGAGAGAAGAGCTTCCAGCCCTGCCTTGTAGCAGGAGAGTGGGAATCCTGCTGTTGTCTCATAGCAAACAGTGACAGTTTGGAGGACAGAAGGAACCTCTCCAGGGAAGGAAAAGCAGCACTGTACAGCAATCGGGGGGACTTTGAAGGATTCAAGGCAGCTGGTTATACCCCGTGCCTCAGTTTCCCCAAAAAGAAGACCAGTAATGGCCTCCACACAGCACTCAAAGGTTGGGCACCTACTTGCCGTGAGAGAGCTCTTTAGGGGTGTGCCCATCCATCACAGTGACAAGCTGGGCATGGGTGTGTGTTATCTTGATAGCTGAGCACGGGCAATTTGGGGGTTCCTACACTAGGGCTGCAGCAGCTCATCCCTTCTGCTGCATCGTGCTGAAAGCACGCTCCTTGGCTCTGCTTCCGCTACTGGAGCCAGCACTGGGCTCAGCCCAGGCCTCCCATCGGGTGTACGAGGAGGGGCTGCGTGCAGGAGGAATGCTGCGGCACGGCTCCCCAGCTCCCTGCCACGGGGGCAGCTCCGTCCCCAGGAATGGGGCCAGCTCCCGCCCACAGCAGCCATATGGGGAACCCTGCTCCGACCTGCCACGCAGGTGACATGGCTGTCCCCTGGGGAGACAGAGGCAGGCTGTGACAGGCACGCAGTACGCTTGGTCTCCGGAGAGACCATATGTTCTCTCTTGTCCCCTCTGGCCCTGAGGTGTCGCCAGCAGAGCCCGCACCAGGCCAAGAGATGTAGGGAGGACCTGCCTGGGAAGGGGCAGGATTGTGGCCCCTGGCGCTGGCCCGAGAGGAGGAGACTGCAGTGAGATTTGCCTGCATTCTCTCCCAGAGTTCCCCCAGATCTTCCTCCCGCTCTGCAGATCTCATTTGAAATGTTATTACATTATCCATTACCTAGGAGACTTCCAGCAGCTCACTAGCTCCACACAGGCAGAAGACAGGCAGAGCTGTTCCAGTCAGGGAGGGCACTGGGGCTGTGTCTGACCAATGTCACCCGTGTACAATGCCCGAACCTGCCGTGTGCTCCAGCAGGAGTAGAGGAGGGTCAGCAGACACAGCACAAGGTGACATGGGACTCAGCTTCAGTGAGACAGCTGGGAGCAGGACCATGCTCACATGGGATAGGGGAAGGGACATGAGGATGTGAGAGGACAACTGGCTGTCACCTGGCATGTGGCTGTGGACAGCCTCTGCAAGAGCAGCTGCCCCTGGAGGCAGCAACATCCAGCCCAGTGCTGAGGCCTCACTGCAGAGATGAGGCGTGAGGATGAGGCTCTGCCCTCCACCACCACCAACCACTTGGGTCCCTGGGCACAGGGACAGAGCTGGGCTCTCAGCACGGTACAGGGCCTGCCCAGAAAGGGCCAAGGGGAAAAAAACAAGGTGACTTGCAAGTCACCTTCTGGAGGGAAATTCTTTGGGGTGTGGTGGGCCAGGGAGGCTGGAGACATGGAAGGCACAGGCCTTGTGTCTGTGGGATCCACAAGGACAAGAACAACCAAATGTGAGAGGGGTTTTATTCACAGGTGGCTGCACAAGATACCTGGTGGGGCTGAGGGACACCTTTTAGGTGGCTCTGGGACCAGCCACACATTGGGAGAGGGAGCAGAGAAACCCAAACGGAAGAAGAGATCCAAACTGGGCAGCCTTCACCTGGTCACTTGGCTGTGCAAGCAGCCAGCATGAGGAGAAATTGCAACACCTGCTTCTACATGCACCTAGCAAGAAGGTCCCACTCAGCACCCCAGGAGTAGGGATAGGTGCAGAGCATGCCCCGCAGGAGAGCTCTGCCCATCTGTGCATGGAGGGACATGTCTGAGAGGACTCACGTGTGCACAAGGTGGTACCTCTGGACAGCCCACACCTGGGTGAAGGCCAAGAGCAACCTGCAGCACTCTGGCAGCTCTGAAGCTGCTTGTCCCTTGCCATGCACTCCCTGCGAGCACCTCTGCCCCCAAAACACTTGGCTGCCCCCGAGGAAAGCCAGCTCTCGGCTCTGTGCGTGGCCGTTTCACCACAACGATTTCAGTGCACACTGAACGCCCACGCCTGCCCACGGAGCTCAAATAAGCGAATACTAACCGAGGGAGGAATCGAGCTTGTCTCCTCTGAGTCCAGCACAGAGGGAGGCCTGGAGTCATTATCTCTATTTAAGCGCTCAGGGCCTCTGTTGCACTAATAAGTAGATCAGAGAGGTGGGGACCATGGAGGAATATGCTCCCACCTATCTAATCACCCATTCCTGCTCCAAGGACACCTGAGCTCCATACAAGGAAACCTTAAGCTCACCAGAGCAAAAATGTGCCATAGTACCAGCCTGAATCTCAAAAAGTGTCATAAGGAAGATGAGTTGGGTACACCCTGAGTTGGGTGCACCCATAAGAGTTGGGTGCACTCTGAGCCCAGGGAGCAAATGGGGAGATTTTTAATCTTGCCTTGGCAGGCAGAAGCCAAAAACTTGATAAATTTTTTTAAAATATGAAGCTGTGTGAATGCAGGCAAATGTTACTCTAGTGCAGGTACCCATGAACAACATGTCCAAAGTCCACGGAGCTTTTAAGTGGCTCCGAGTCCTCCTGCTCTGGCCCAAGACCCAGCCTGTCTGCTCCGATTCCCCCAAGGCTGGGGATATATAG
Source organism: Ptilonorhynchus violaceus (assembly GCA_013397565.1). Lineage (NCBI taxonomy): Eukaryota > Metazoa > Chordata > Aves > Passeriformes > Ptilonorhynchidae > Ptilonorhynchus > Ptilonorhynchus violaceus. The sequence continues at coordinate 111,706 of VZRJ01012341.1, read as the reverse complement.
AATCATTTGGAAATGGAAACTCAGCTGCCAAGAGGAGCCCCAAGAGGGATGGACGAACAAAACACCAGGAAACAGTGCAAGGAGAAGGGAAGTCCCATGTCCAAACAGCCGATGGCTCCAAGAGGGCAGCATGGGCAGATACTGAGGCAAGGGTAGGCAGAGCTGTGCCACAGGCACTGGCATGCGAAGGGGCTGTCTTGAAACCCCTTTCTCCCCCTCTGAGGTGCAGGGACTCTTCCACAGCGATGGCACAGTCTTGTGCCAAGGAAAGGTCTGGAAAGCACATCCTGTCTCCACTCCTGTGAGCTCCTGCAGGCTCCTGAACCTCTCCATGGCCAAGGATGGAGCCGGCAGAGCCCAATGTGGGTTTTTTGGCAAGGACACAACTTCCCTGGCATGGAGGACACTTCCCTAGGCAGAGAGAGGAATTGTGATCGAAGTATGATGCAGAGGGATGGAACATCCATCTGGACACCCCAGAATCCTTTCAAGAAACAGCCTGGATTTGTTTTAGAGACCTGCTGGGAGAGATGCATCTCCTGGTGCCATGCTGTCCCTGTGGCAGCCGTGTGCCCCCTCACCCCTCTGGCCCGGGCTGCTGCTGCTGCTGCCAGTGACATTCCTTGGCATGCTGAGGAGCTGTGTAGGCTGAAGCCAGTGACAAACTCCAGCATGCTCCTTTCAGCTGCCCTGGAAGCAGAGGAGAGCAGGAGGTGGTGGGGCACAGGCTTCCCAAATGGAAAAATACAGAGGGAAGGGCAGCACTTGCAAAAGAGTTCATATTTCTGGGTCTGACTAAGGCCAGCCATGGGCACACTCCTTCTGAGTCCCTGATCAGGAGGGAACAGAAGCAGTGCAGGAAAAACAATGTGACCGCAAGCAGAACAGGGAAGTTCCCCCCTGAGCCAGAGTGAGAGGTGAGATGTCTCCGTGCACTAAGCCAGCCAGGAGGAGGGGCTGGCCCTCAGTCTCCGCCCCAGGCCAGCTCCCTTCCATCTAGAGCAGGTCAAGCCACACAGGGGCTGTGCCTGATCCAGTTCCCCAGTGCCAGAGGAGCCGTTCCAGCAGCTCCTGCTTCCAAACAGAAGGCAGGAGATTCTTGGAGCCAGAGGAACAACCGAGGAAGAGGCATCCATCCCCAGCCAGGCTCTGAAACCTGTGTGTGAGTATGCAGGTAGTGGAAGCAGAGAGAAAAAGGACAGGGTGAGGCAGTGCCAGGGAACCTAGCTGGGACGGAGCGGAAGACACTGCAGCACAACAGGAACATGGACGGGCTGGGACCTCAGTCCCCACCAGAGATACAGTGGAGAAAAAGGCAAAACCGCACCCTGCTCCATTAGTACAAACGCCAAGGAGCTTTCCTGCTCCAAATACAGTTTCCTGGGAAAGCTGGGCACCCTGATGGAAAGGGAAATACTAAAGACACGCCACAAACACCACTTTACCTGTTTGCCTTTGACGATGTGCTTGGGCACAGGCACTTTAATTTCCAGGTCGCTGTAGTCTTGTGACCAGGTGTAATTCTCTCGTACAGCTCCATTGTAGCTGTCGGGGTTTGTCTGGAACTGCTCCTGTCTCCTAGTGGGAGGAGAAAAGGGTGACATGTTAAATCTCAGAGAGATTAGAGCCCAGAGAGAGCAGGAAGCCTGAAAGCAGGATGCAAGAAGCCAAAAGGGAGGGCATAGCCTCTGCTTGGCCCTCCTACAGCATCTCCAACACTGGGCTCCTGCCCAGTCTCTTCCTCACTGCTGGCTCTACAGAAGGGAGCAGGTCCAAGTTGGCAGCCACGGGAAACAGAGGTACCACAGCCACCCTGCCCATCATGGGTGACTCATAGTCCCCTCTCCCCAGTGTGCCACAGCAGCAGTAGCGCTGCTGACAGGACAACAGGTGAGAAACATGATGGTTTGGCTGCCCAAAAGGTGCAGAGTTGGCCTCCAGTGGGCTCGGAGTGCCTTCCTGGACACCTCTGCTGCATCACAGAGTTCCTCGTTCCCTCCACTTCCCATCACAGCTGGAGCAGGGATGCTGGCACAGCTGGGGGGTGTGGGCCGTCCTCCAAGCCACTGTCATGGCTGCAGAGGTGGTGGACCATGGTTGTGACCTGAGTTCACCATGAAAACACAGCACTGGTTCTCCTCATCCTGATTTTAAAGTTTGGGAAAACCACCAGCTGTCATGACCAGGGCAGTTGCTGACATGGAGGTGATGGAACTGCGAAGCAGGATGCCTGAAGTGCCAGGCCAGGGTGTCTGGACAAGTGAATCATGAGCAACACTCTGAGCACAACACTGCCCCTTCCAGCTGCGGAAATGTCAGGAAAGCCAAGAAGATGGCTGCAGGGGTAAGACGGGGTTTATCAGATCGATACGCAATAAAATCAATAGTGTTTCCAGCCAAGAAAGGAGATCACCACACCCATACCCCTTTAAACTGCTGGGCTGGGGATCTATTCCACCAAACCCTCACAGAGAGGGCTTTCAAATAAAATCAAATCTCTTCTAAAGATAGCTGTGGTGCTAACAAAAGACAGAGTTATTTTAAAATGTTTTGATACCCACCTAGGCTTCAATATAGAGCTGGATAAACATGGGGCTCAGGGACTTATGTAAAGGAGGGGCTGGTGAAGAGCAGCCCCAGGAGCATATCTTCCCGCACCCCACTGCCTTCCTGGCACCCCCACACTGCGGACCCTCACCAGTATGGGGTGGGGTTGGCACCAGCAGCACAGCACCCTGGGGGTTATGTAAGATCCATTGATTTTAATAAAATTAGGCTGTAAGGTGGTCGGAAGGGGCTGTCAAAGGGGCTGTGCACACCTCCCCATTTTTTTTTTCCTCTATGATTTCACCAGGTGCACCAAGGGTTTCACTCGCCCTGTTACAACACCTGTGGCCCGTGGTGGTTCTGATCCACTCCCAGGTACTGAAGGCAGCACCGGGAGCAGCGGTGTTCACGGGCTCCCAGCCTCGGCTGGCCTTTTTAGGGGGCACCGCATTGTTTTTCGGGCATCTTGGCCTTGCCTGGCAGTCGCCCATTGGGTGCCCATTGCCATGGAAACGGGGTTGGCATGGTAGCGCACACCGGGCTGGTGCGTTGGCTCCAGCTGTCGCTTCCCTACCGCCCCCGGATTGTAGAGTCAAACAGGCTGGAGGGCGAGAAGGCAAATGGTGCAGACGACCAGGGGCTGTGGTGACAGGGTTTTCAGGGCCCCGCACTCACCCCCATGGGAAGCGCACATGCTGAAATGCGATGGCATGTCCCCAGCCATCATCTCACCTAGGGTCAGCCCAGTGGTGGCACCCAGCTCGGCTCTCAAGGCACAACTGTCTCAGAGACGATCCTGCACCAGCCCAGGGCAGGGAGGAGGGTCCATGTGCAGCCCGGGGCAGCTTGGCTGGTTAAATGCCCTTGCAGGATGTGGGCTGTGGGGTCTGCCCAGGCACAGCACAGCTTCATGGGACTCTTGCCCTTCACCCCAGCTTGGCCATGAGGCCATACAGCAAAAAAATCTGACCTGATTTTAAACCCAGCTGGGTTTTTTTCCTCCTACACTGTGTTTCCTTCTAAGCAGTGTGGGCCCCTTTCTGCTCTTCTGTGACCTTNCGTTCAACCCCCCCCACAGTCCTACCTGCAGCACCCTTCGGTTCTCAGTAGCCTCCCTCCATGAGAAGCCCAGCTTTCTGGCTCAGTGGCCATACTGCCCAAGGCACAGCCCACCCTGGCTCCTCCCAAACCTGCCAGCAAGACACCTGGGGGAAGCTGGGAGTTGCCATTCCAAGTGTCTGTGCCTCCCTGCAATCAGGAGAGACAAGAACCATCAAACGACAGTTTCCCCCGGGCTGTTCACCTCCGGGCCTTTCCTGGGAAAAACTCAAAGGCAGCAGGAGGAGGCAGTGGGCCTATGCCCAGACAAGGCTTGTGAAAGCAGATGCAAAGCATCAAAGATGGGAAAAATCCACCCGTGCAAAGGCATACATAGTGAGATGCCAGCTGCAAATGCCACACAGCCTCAGCATGGATAAACACGGCAGCCAGTTGCTGTCACACAGCCACCAGGTCTGTCCTGGATGTGCCTCCTCTTCCTGAGGAGAAGAGCATCGGGCTGAGCAGATCCCAGCCAGGCAGTTCTGCATGTTGTAGCCCCACTCAGAACTTACCGAGCACAATCTCACTGCCTACAAAGGCATGAGTGGATTCACCAACCCCAGCAGACAGGGGTCTGCAGGGACTCTGTCTCTTTGCACAGCATAAGTACTGCACAGGTGACAGCAGCCTTACTCCCAGTCTGACTGTCCCTGCAGGACAGCTCTGTCATTTTCCAGAATTGCTACTGTGCTGTAACTGGAGCAGGACTGGGTGATGGAGGGACATGTCACAGTCACCTCTGCCTTCATGTGCAGCTCACTGGACAAGTTCAGTCCCAATGCCTTGGCCTTGCAGTCCTGCCAGCCTGGCTGGGCAATGCATGACCTAGTCTTGCTCATCCAGCTTCAGGGGCAGAAGTTCCACCCTGTGCCTAAAATTCCCTCCAGCCATGGCTGCTTGTCCTGGGGGTGTGAGTTCCAGTGCCATTGCTTCTCCACTCCTCTCGTCCCCAACACCCAGTCCAAACCCCTCCAGCTGTTTCCCCAAGACACCACCAACCTCTGCTGCAGCTCTGTTTCCAATGTTAAAAATTCATGCATGTGAAACTGATGGGCTTTGTGCCCCAGAACAGGGTCACTGGGGGACTCATGAAGCCTGGATAATTTCCCTGCCAGTGTAACTGCCAGCTCTGGAGCCATGGAGGATCCAGGGTGGTAAAGGCAGGCTGCAGCCTTGTTAGGCATTGCTGACAGCTCTACCTGGAGCAACTCTTCCTGTCCTGGAGGTTTTCCAACCAGATCTCTGGCAGGTCCAACTGTGCTTAGCACATGCCAGTGGCACTCCAGAACTGGACGCTGCTCCTTGGCTGGGAGGCAGCTTCCCTCACCGTTCACAGGAGACAGCTCTGGCTCACAGCATGCCGGGACAAGCCACACTGACACACTGGAGGTGGCTCTCCTGGCCAAAAGCATCCCTCGTGTTGCTTCAAGAGCCCCACTGTGCAGCAGGCAAGAGAACTTCCTGCACCAACACCACGGCTCCAGTTCCCATCCCCAGACCCATGAGGCGAAGAGGGAAGCCAGATCCAGCACACAGTATGGGTTAGGTGGCGATTGTCCTGGCAGTACGGCTGCTCCCAGTGCAACGGTCACTCGCTGGACTGCCAGAATGCCCACCAGTCTGGGCCAGGTGGTGGCAGGGCTGAGGGGAGGGAGGGTGACAAAGCACCAGCTTTTAAACCCAAGGGTTTGGCACTGCGTGCACTCGGCTGCCGGGTGGTGGGGATGGTGGGGGTGGGTCTATGTGTTCTGTCTTGTTCTATTTTTGCTCGCAATGTGTCATTTTGGGGGAGGTGAAACCTTTAACAATGCACCGTTGAGAAGCAGCCGATCTGTTTCCCACTCGTCAGAGCCACACAGCACAGTACGGCTGCGCTGTCCCTGGGACTGGAGCCACTCCCTACAAGAGGGGCTAGACCCTTGGCAGCAGCATGAGGGACAAGATCCCCTGAGAGGTGGCAGTGCTGTCCCTGGTGGGCACGTTGGATGCCTGAGGATTAAGCCGCGTGTCAAGCCCCATACACAGATTTCTGGGCATTTCTTACTCTGGGATTCCCAGCTCCGTGGGTTGGTGATGCACGATGAGCTGAGTGATGTGGAAATGGCAACAGCAATCCTCACTCTGCAGACACTCGGCTGAACATGTTTCTGTTCTTGAAGCTCAACAGCTGCAGCACCAGCTCTGTGAAAGCAGCACTGGACACAAACCAAGAGCAGGAACCAAACACACCAAAGGATCTGGTTAATGTTTGAGCCAGGAAGAAGCAGGGCAGCTCACTGAGTTCCTCTTCACTGAGGAGTGTTGGTGCAAGAAGGCAAAAGTTGAGGAAAAGACACAGCAGCATGGGAGCAGCCATTCTTCAGCCTGAGGCTGAGGAGGAGCAGAGGTGGGAAAGTGTTATGGGAAGGAATTGATACGGGCATAATCCCAATTGATCTTTTTTTTCTCCCATAAGGAAAAATTTCCAAAGATTTTTCAGAAAAACTTAAGGAAAGTGATCCTCTCAGCCTGGAGCAACTCAGTTTTCCAAGGCAGAATCCCTGCCCTCTCAGGAAGGGAAGTCTGGGATACCTGCAGCCAGCAATCAACCATGCCACAGCCCAGTGTCCACTACAGCAGATACCCTCCACTCACTGTCATTCCTCTGGGGCCAGCACTGCTTTTTGCTCTTAGTCCAGGTGAATTATTTAGGCAGCTTTAAGGAAAACATCTCAAGACAGATGTGGAGGTGGGTGGAGAAGAGAAACAACCACCACAGCCGAAGCTGGGCAGCAGGACTGGCCAATGCCAAAGGGGATGACGTGGGGAGGAAGCTGGGCTGGCAATCAACCTTTCGAGGCAACCAACCCAGCACCGGCAGAAATGAAGACCCAGACCCTCTCCCTTATGGAAAGCTGTTCCTGAAGGAGGTATTTCCAGCAGTCTCATTCTACCTGCCACCTACTTTGCCATCACAACACATCCCATAGGTCCCACAAACACATCCCAACCGCCAGAGACAGCCTCTCCCCTCCATGAGACCTTCCTCCATTTGAGTGGGGAAGCAGAGGGAATGGTGTACAGTCACCCTGGCAGCAGACAGGCGAGGATGAACACCTCAGCTCCGTGTTTAACCACTGTCAGAGGCTGTGTGTGATACATGAAACCATCTTCAAGCTTGAGAGGTTGCCAAGAGTGGAAAGATCTCATTAAGTAATAATGAAGTTCCAAGCAAGTAGGAAAATAAAAAAATCAGGCACTCCACATGCCTAACCCAAATCTGCATGCAGCAAGCAGGGCCTGCCAGGAGACGCTGTGCATGCCGTCAATCCAGCCGGCATTTACTGCAACAAGCAGACATTTGGATCCAGGCTGCTGCTCCCTAACAGCAGCCGAGAGCAAGTGGCATCCATCAGCATCATTAATCCTATGGCCTCACCACTCAAGAGAGGCACCAGCATATTCAGGAAGACAAGCTATTGCTGGCACGCATTTGCCAGGGGCACTCGGCCCCACTACAGCAAGGGCTGGTCCCCCCTGCTCAGCTGGGAATATTGTCCTGAGGTTGGGGGCTCCAAGGCAGATGCCTTCCTGCAGCTCCCAGTGCCAGCACTGCCAGGGCCTGAGGCCTGGTGGGAGATGGTCCCTACCTCTGGCAAGTTGTGGCCCCACCGTGGTCCCATTCAGATCTGCCCATAGCTCACAGCCAGCTTTGCTTGGCTCAAAGCATCTCATTGGGCTCTCCAGAGAGCAGGGAGAGTGATATTGAGCAATGATGAGAGGAGCAGTCCACAGTCTGTCCTGGTGAAACTGCTGCTGCAGGTAGCACAGGGCTGCTGGGAACCAGCATCATGTCAGCAGCCACCACCCTCCTGCCATGGCAGCAGTCAGGTCACACACCCAGGGTGGCCCACCAGACTCCTGGCAGCCTCCAGGCCTTCACACTATCACAAATCCCTGCTCCCTCCTGGAGAAACACCTTGCATCACACCTGCATCCCACTCTCCCAGCACTAAGGGGACTACATGCAGCCCAGCAGGGCAGAAACCATCTGGTAGTGCCAGCTAGGCAGGTAGGCAGTGGGTGGGGGGATGGCAGAGCCCATTCTGCATCGCTGCAGAAAGGCCACGCTCACCCAACGGCACTAGCATGTGCACCAAAATACAGATTTACTGGAATACAGATTTCCAGAACTTCCAGCTACTTGCCCTCCAGATGAGAAACCAAAGCACCTTAAGCCACAGGAAGGTCTGTGCACCCCACAAAGCTGCTGTCCAGCTTCAGCTTGAGCTGGATGACAGCCAAAGCTAAGAAAACCCAGCTTCTAAGATGATTTTGAAGAGGGTCAAGCATGCCTTCTGCTCCTCAGGGTTCCAATGTGGGTGCTGCAGCAACACGTAGGGAAGCCAGAGGTTTAACCTCTGGAAAGCTGCATTCCCAAAACTGCAGGGATTGCATGCATGGAAAATCCCAGATTTGTGCTTCTTCCGCAAGCAAGCTGCAAAGGAGCCTCCCCCTCACCTCCAGATTTAACATCTTTTGGCATCAAAACATCAGGACAGTTGCACTTTCTGTCTCTGGGTTCTCCCTGGGAAGTGCTGTGGTAGGAGGATGCAGACTGTGGCTCCCAGACCTTTGCTGGGGTCCAGGAGGCACCACGGGCTCCACAAAGGCTCCTTTGTACCAGCACTTCAGCTAATGAGGGTTCTGGCACAGCACTAAGCAAGCTGAAAGCCAAATCCCTTCCTTTACAGCTCAAGTCACACTGCAGTCAATAAGCCTCGGGATCCACTCTGATCCTCTCTCATCCATCCCGATCCTCTCCAATGCCCCTTGGCTGGCAGCAAGCTCCAGCCCTGAGCACAGCGGTGGTCCAAGGCCCTCCCAATCCCCAGGATTTCTTCCAGCCCAGGTGTGTTTGGTTTGCTGGAAAAGAACAACCCAAATCGAGTTTTGGAAAGTCTTCTTCACCTCCAAAGTGAACAGAAGTTCATCAACAGTTCCCCATGGCCCACTATCCTGGGGCTTCTGAGCACACACCTCCAGGACTGCACTGTGCAGCTTGGTGGTCCTGCTCTCAAAAACAAAGAGTGAAAAATGCAAGCCAGTGCCTTCCCCCTCCCCCTGAAACCTGAGGCATGGCCCAGCCAGGCAGTGCAGCCCAGGCTCCAGCCTGCAGTGCCCACCATGAGCACTACAGGGATCATGGAATCATGAACTGCTTCAGTTGGAAAAACCCTCTGAGACCATCAAGTCCAACTGCTTCCTCAGCACTGTCAAGGCCACCACTAACCCATGTACCCAAGTGCCACATCTGCACATTTGTTAAATGTCCCCAGGGATGGTGATTCCATCACTGCCCTGGGCAGCCTGTGCCAGGGTTGGGCAGACCTTTCCAGGAAGGAATCTTGCCAATATCCACCTTAAACCTCCCCTGGCACAACTTGCAGCTATTTCCTTCTGTCCTGTCCCTTTTTCCCCGGGAGCAGAGCCAGATCCCCACCTGGCTCCACCCTCCTGTCAGGGAGTTGTGGAGAGCCAGAAGGTCCCCCTCTGAGTCTCCTTTTCTCCAGGCTGAGCCCCTCCAGCTCCCTCAGCTGCTCCTCATATGACTTGAGCTTCAAAGGTCTCCTCACCTTCAGGAACACTCAGAGCTTTGACTTACCGCCAGGATGGGACCAACAACCAAAACTCAAGCCTATCAAGACACATTCCCCTATATCCCCTCGTGTCACCAAGCGCACATGATGCAGTGGGAAGGGGCCAAGGCTCCTGTGTACCAGGTGCCCAAGGCACGACCCACATGATGCCTTTGCTGCTCAACCCAGAAGCCACCACCCTCCTCTGCAGCTGGAGCCCCACCAGCACCACCAAGATGCTCTGTCCTCCTCTCTGCTGGGGAAGAGTCTTGCTCTTTTCCAAGCTCACACTCTTCAGGAGACCTTTTAGCCTTCCCTTTTGCTTCCCGAGTTGTTTACAGCGCTGTTCTACAGCGCCAACTTATTGACGCTAGGCGAGTTGAAATGCCACTGCCATCTTGCAGGAGAGTGTCAGAGCACTGGCACCAGAGGGCTAAATTTCACTACTGCTGGGATATTTAGGTCAAGGACACCAGGACATGCTACTATCCAGAAAAGTCCCCTGGGATCTTTATTGTTTGCACAGAGCTTATACAACCTTGGGCTTCAGAGGTCTCCTGCAAGAGAGACCTACACATAGCCAGCCAGGCTGGAGTCAATTATAGCTTCCCTGGAAAAGGGGGATAAAGCCAAAGGAATCCAATGGGATTGAGCTGTGGGAACAGAGGACAAGGTGGTCTCTCAGACCCCCACACCACAACATGACCTGGCCCAATCCAGGTAGTTTTCCACATTAGGCTCCTTTTGGTGAACACCACAATATTAAACCAAGCAAACACCAATTGCTTTTTTACCTAAGAATGGGGCACATGCTGTCCCTGGGTTACCAGCCCTGGGATTTTCTGCTTGTTGAGAGAAAAATTTATAGGCTTTAATTTAGTTATTTTTGGTCCCAAGACCTAATTTTGGAGCTCGATACCTTGGTAGGGCAACCAAAGGCCTCCGCACTTCAGTGCATGACCAGGATCATCTGCATGCATCTGCATGACCATGCATCTATCTCAGCTACCCAACTGGAGGAGCCTGGTTCTCCATGAAAACACTGGAAAATTGGACCCTGACTAGTTCCTCACCATCTGCAAAAGGCTTGGGAGTGACAAGGGCTGCACCAGAAAGCTAAGGGATCTCACCGTCAGCTCAAGTGTTTCAGCCCTTTGAAAGAATGCTTTCTGAGCAGTTGAGTTCTCACCACTACGGGAGAAGGCATACGGATTAAAATAATTCTCCCAGCAGGAAGCATGGCCTCTCTCCATTGCGAGAAAAACTTCACTTAGCAAAGATGACTTAAGTTACATTTCCCTGCTTCTCGCAGTATTACCTGGACACATCCCTCCCAGAAACCAAACACGACAGCACTGTGAGTGCAGTGCTGCAGACCCTGAGAGCCAAAACCCTTGATGCCACATCAGGAGCCAAGGACACCCTGGGGCGTGTTGGCAGACGGAGGTCCCACCAACACAGAGCTTTCATCAAGCTCTTGTTCCTACCTGAAAAGGCTGTCAGTGTTGGGGGGAGCTGGGAGGGGAGGAAAAGGGTTGGAGTGGTATCACTTTATTGTGGCGGGTACCATGTGGCTGCAAGAGGATTTCCTGGCTGTATTGCAAAAGCAGGACAGACAAGCAGCAAAGAAACGGGGTAGGAGGTGAAGAACACCAATGGGTCCACAGATGAGCATGGGGAGGACCCTCAGAACACTGGAGAATTCTGTAGGACCAGGAGCACAAGGATGCTCAAGTGAGAAACAACCATGGAAATGATGACTCTTCTTCCTAAAAACAGGCTGAAAAGGGGAAATGGACATGATAGAAGAACCCCACAGAGGGCAGAGAAGGGGACTGGGGACCCACTCACTGCCTCTTCACCCACATGGAGAAAACAGCCGCACACAGCAGTGCTGTGCGGCAGGGACCTGCTGCAGGATGCTGTTGCAGAGCCCCCAGGCGTGGGAGGGTTGAAATTCAGACAGAAAAGGGAAAATAATCCCCCCAAAGAGCTGAAGGACCAAGTGCTCAGAAAGCTGCTGAGCCACTATGTACCAGGGCAGGGTGAAAGCACAGAGGAAGTATCACTGTACACTCATTCTGTTCTTCTCCTCTTCTCCCAGCGTCTGCTGCTGATGGAGACAGGATACGGGGCCAGATGGAGCTCGGCTGTATCAGGTCAGGCTGTTCTCTGAGCTCTGTCTGGCTCCTGCTTATGACAGGCCTTGGCCGTGCCGGGGGAATTCCCTGTGCACAACCCCACGTGCGTAAGAGGAATCGGAATCAGGACAGACTCTCCTTAAATATGGATCAAGATCAGCTCCTTTCTGGGTTAGGCTGGAAGAACAGCACGGACTCTGAGGTGAGCTCATCAGCAAAGTCCACAGGGGCAGTGGGGAAGGAAATCAGTTTAAGTGGCTTCTGGTCTGGACAGTCCCAGACAGAACCTGCTGAGGATCCAACGGTTCCCCTCCCTTCCGCTGGAAAAGGCTTGAGAGGAGAAAGCTTGGGACAACACAGCCTCTGAGGCAAACAAAACTGGCCTCGAAGTCAGGAGCATGCAGCAACAACTCCTCTTCACAGTGTTGCTTCCCCATTGAGTGAAAGAAGTGAAATTCCCGTCCCCGGCATCCCAAGAAGGATGCAGCCATGCCAGGAAGCCCATCCTGCAGGCACCTCACAACAACAAAACGCCATCTGGGCTTCCAGCAAAGCCAAGCCGTTGCTAAGTCGAGTTAGATTCACACAGGAGCCTCATGGAAATTTCCCAGAGCACTGCTGTGTCATCCCAGGGATGCTCTCAGTGTGTCCCATAAAGGGTTAACCCCAGGTTGCCAGAGGCTCTGGGAATGGGAGCAGTGGGTCTCAGGAGACAGCTGGAATGTTAGGAGTCAGGTCACCAGATTAATGCATTTCAGTTCAATTCTACCCTGCCTCTTGCCAGCGAGAGCAAGCCAGGGAGTACACCAGGGATATTTGTAGGTCACTGCTGAGCCCCAACACCTGCTCCCTAGGATGGCAGAGCAATGTCACAGAGACCGGCCCTGTGGCAGGGCTCACCTGGACCAGATGACCAGGGTGGTCAGGGCGGCCAGGGCTCTGCTGCTCAGCAGCACCCTATTTGCCCCTTTCCTTGGCACAATGGCACTGGCTGCATAGGGTAAGTGGAGCCCCTTCCCCAGTCACAGACTTCAAAACACCTCAAGGGGCTCCTTCAAGGCCCCATAAAGCAGTGGTGGAGCCATAAAGAGCCCCCTCTTTACCCCAGCCCACTCCTCTAGCCACCTCTTCCCTCTCCACACCACAGATGGTGAATGGCTGAGGCCACAGAGACTCCAGGGTTTTGTTCTGCCCTGCGTGTTACTGTACCAGATTGTCCAGCAGTAACCAAAGCCCTCCTCAGGAAAGAGGTGCTGCACATCCTCCTGGGTCCACCTGGCACCCACCGGTGCTCCATGTCCCACTGGTCCTGTTTCTAGCCCTGGTTGTGCTGTCCACACCCAAAGATCCACCTCTTAGAGACCTCGCCTTCCCAAATGGTCTCTAAGGTACAGACTAGAGCTGCCCCATCCTGAGCACACCTGGTTGGAGCACCTGGGAGAGACACAAAAGCTGCACGGAAAAACACATGAAGGTGAGACATTCACCATCATGCACAGGCTTCCAGGATTGTCCTTCCCAGCCTCCTGCCACTACCTCTTGCCCACACATGGAGTAACCCCTGGGAAGGCACTCACAAGACAAGGTGATGAGAGCTTCTCCCCAGTTCAAACTGGGAGAAAGCAAGGAGCAGAAGGAAGCTAGGAACCAAAGTCAGAAAGCGCAAGCACAGGCCGGGCTGCGCAGTGCCACACGTGGGCTGCCAGGCTCTATTTTAAATGCTGTGTGGCAAATATATGCAGGATGGAATCCAAGCTGGGGGAAGGGGAGGGTGCTGGGCAGCAGAGGTGTTCAAAATTAGGAGCTGAGCTCAGGCAAGGATGGCTTCTGGGAGCAGATGGGGGAAGAGCTGGAGCTGGGACTGTGCAGCTGCAATGCCAGGATGAACAGCCCTGCGGTGGGGTGCGAGAAGGGCTGTGCCCCACTACCCTTCCGGCAAGACAGGGACAACAAGAGAGCTGCAACAGCCAGGGAAGGATGGCTGGAACATTTGGGGCAGCTGCAAGAGTAGTCTGTCGTCTTCTGTGGCACATAGACCTCTGTCCCCCTTGGCACAGCTCCTGGCACGAGGGTCACCTCAAACACACCTCAGCCCCCAGTGTGTTTAGAAGGCAGCAAAGAGGAATCGATTCACCCGCCTTTCACAGGTGGGGAAGGTGAGGGACTTGGGGAGACCTGGCTGAGCCCCAAACTCAGCCCCAAAAATCTCCACACCTGCAAAACTGGCTTGATTCATCTGGATCGACCCTGACAAAGCTGCTACCATCTCGCTGTGCTTCACAAGATGCTCCAGACCAGCACCCCAGCACCGGGCGCAGTGCAAGCCTCTGATGGGAGCTGGCAGATCTGGGATGGTACCTGCCCTACATTCCCAGAGCTGTCAGGTTGAAAGAATGAGCGAGTTTTTATATAGATTTTGGTGGCAGCAGTTTTCTTCACCAGCGGCTGGAGGGGCAGGGGGAAGGAAGGGAGATGGAAAATATTTTTGTTTAAGCTCTTTTCTGCATTTCTGCTGCCAGAGTTGCGCATTACTCATGCGCCCCTCGTACCCAGGCTGGTAGCTCTGGGTTTTGCTCAGAAGGAAGGGGCTGTGGAGAATTAAGCAGTCGGTTAAATTATTAATAGTCTGTCGGGGGGTGCCTGCCCAGCCCCCGCTGCCTTTCAGGGGGCTCCAGTGCCCCCCAGAGGCATCAAAACCAACTACAGCCCCATGACAAACCCGTGGGCTGGTCTGCCCTACTTCAAGCCTGCAGACACGCCGTTCTCCTGGCCCGGAAACCACTAGAGCCTCCTGGGATAGGGGCTCCTGCACCTGATCTCACCAACCACGTGTTTAAACTGGCCAAGCACCAAGGGGGCTGCAGGTGTTCCATCCCACCAGCGAGTTTGGGGTGGTGGGAGCAGTAAGAGAAGAGGGAGAAGAGCCCATTGGGGATGGCAGAAGTTGCAGTGCCAGCTGTATTCAGCTGAAGGCACCTTTTCATGGCTACACCCAGGGGAGAGCTGCCACACAGGGCTTAGTGTTCAATGCCCCAGCTGCAGTCTGCAAAACAGCACCCAAGTGTCTGAGGTCTGACAGGGGCCACTCTCCAGCGCTGCCAGCACACACTCAGAGGGTGGCACATGCGAGGGCTGAGTTTTAACCGGGCTCTCACCACACGCAGCGTCCAAGTTGTCTCCAACGCACTTGCTGTCAGACACATCCTGCTCCTACACTGACCCTCACCTCCCTTCCTAATCCCTAGTTTCCTTCCTGCAGCCCTGACATTTGTTTTCAGGCAGCGAACTCTCCTTGCACCAGCTGTCACACAACAAAAGGCCTGAGGTGAAATTTCACGGGGCAAACCACAGCCAATGTGGCCTGCACAGGGGCACAAGCAGCTGGCACTCAGGCCAGCTCAGGTCCCTCTGCTCACGGCTTCACTGGGCCTCAAGTCTCTCCCTCTCTTCTCCGCTGGTATAATGCTGGGCTAGACACACCCAGGCCACTGCTGTGCACTCTGGCAGGGCTTTTTTTGACTTGCGAATTTTCCCCACGGATCGGTGTCAGACTGGCAGCCCCATGGACAATCCTCCTTTAGCAGGAGAGCTCCAGCACAGGCATAGCAGGTGATTCCATTTTTGGCTTCTGGCTTATTTTTATCCTGCGGGATGCACATCAGTTCATCAGTTACACTCAAGTCCTTTCTCCTCCTCCCATTGGACCACGTGACTCATCACGCACCTTGCCGGTCCCCTTTCCCCTGTCCCGATAGTGGCCACACCCAGGCCTTTCCCCAGCACTGTCTCCAGCCGAGGCTGCAGAACCTGACTCCGCCACCGCCCTAGAATAATGGAACCACGGAATACTCTCAGTTGGAAGGCACCCACGAGGATCATCAAGTCCAACTCCCGGCCTTGCACAGCACAACCTCAACAATCCCACCATGTGCTTGAGAGCATTGTCCAAATGCTCCTTGAGCTCTGGTAGCCTTGGAGCCACGACCAAGGAGCCTGTTCCAGTGCCCAACCAGCCCCTGGGGGAAGAACTTTCCCCTAATATCAAACCTAAACCTCTCCACTCCTGCCACTTATCATTCCACTGCCCCCCAGATTTTGGTCCTCAGACTGTCCCTTCCATATGCCAAGGGTTGACAGCCCCTAAGTCTGGGCTCTGAATTCTCTCTGCCCTTCAGGGGCATTGGCCATCCCAGTCCTTCCAGGATCTGGGGTTCTTCCAGTGGTCCACTTTCCTCTGGCAGCTTGCTCTTCACAGTGATGTGTCCAAAACTGGCTGAGAGGACAGGGATCACCAGCCCAAGCTTCCCTCCTCACCAAGCACCAGTGGGACAGCAGGCATGGGCCACAGCAAAGCCCCAGGTATGGCCGGACAGCCGTGGTGTTTTGGAGAGGGGTGGTGCAGCCACTGCACGGGGTCTGACAACAAAACACAGCAGGGAGGGGAGGAGAAGACGGAGTCTGCACACAGCATTGCTCCCCTGATTTGGGCAGCAAGGAAACACAGGAGCTTGAACCTCGATGGGGCATGAGGCCCTGAGTAAGGGTTGGGCAGCTCTGCCTCGGCTCAGGGTCAAGGTGATGACCAAGGAAGGAGAAGCAAACCCTGTACCAGACCTGCAATCAAGTACATGGTTCAGAGAGACCACGTCGGCACTCTGGAGCTCACCTCTTGCTGCTCAGCGGACAGAGTTGGGCTGGAGTGTCCCAGAAGCCCTGGAAGGACTTTGATACAAGGATGCTTCTGTACAAATGGAGGCTGCTTGGCCTTGCTGGAAGGGCACCAAGCCTGGCTCAAGAGAAAACCCTGCAGCACTCGCTTGATCTTCAAAGCTGGCCCTGCTCTGAGCCAATGGCTGGGTCAGAGACATCAAGAGGGCTCCAAATCCACTTGCTGCTGCAGCTGCCCGTAACATGGCCAGGCCTGCCAGCACCAACTTGCAGGTATTGCAGGTATCCATGCACACTCTCAGATGGCTGCTGGGATGTCTCCCAGCATGCTGGGGAGTCCAGCACTAACAAAACGGTTGCATGCTGGTGCCAGGACTTCCATGTGAGCATCAGCAAGTGCCAGAAAAGGGACAGTGCTCACCACAGCCAGCTCGTGGATGAGCCGCATGGCCCGGCCCAGCTTTGTGGGGCCACGTATGCCACCTCCCCTGCTCAGAGCAGAGTGGGAGACACGGAACCACTCACAGGACAACTCCTGCCCTCCTGTGGGGAGTTACACAATACCTCTGGCCATGGGAGCCTGCAAGGGAAATCCTCACAGCCTCCTGAAGGGCCGAGTGCCTGCAGAGGAAGGTCAAAACCCAAAAACGGCTGTGCCAGAAACAATGGACACCCTGTCCATGGTTTTGCCTCCCCCCTGCCAGGAGCATGAAGAAAGTAAGAGACCCTTACGTGGGCAGCTCTGCTGGAGCAGCAGCCCCCAGAGGCTCCATCGACAAAGGGCTGGGGGCTGCAGCACCCTGGGCTGCGGCTGATTCCTGTGTGCCTGCAGCTCCCCCAGCATCTGGCACTGGGATGTGCTCCGTTGTCTCCACCTCAATCTCCTGAGCTGCAGGACAAAGCTTCACCCTCTCAGCAGCTGCAGCTGCCTCCTCCTCCTCCTCCTTCTTCTTCAGCTTCGCCTCCAGCTCCCGGCGCCTCTTATCATCATCCTGCCTGGCCATCCGCTCAAACATTCGGAATGCCTGGGAGAGAAAGAGCAAACCAAGCGGTCAGCATTGCCAGCTCCTCGGATGCCAAGAGAACGAAAGGAGCAGCACCACACACTTGGGGTACTTATTCCTTCCTGCCCTTCCTCTCTGGGCACTACACACCTACCCCGAGCTGCTTCAGCCACCAACAAAAACAGCTGGTAACTCTCTGAAAAGTCCCATGGCCATGTCAAGCACACCTCAGAAACTCCTGGCAGTATTTTGGAACTGTTTCTAGGATTGTGTTCTGGCAGCCAACCTCACCCCACCCTGGGAAGAGGGCTGGTTACCCCAGAGAAAAGTAGAGTGGTGAGGTCCAGCTCCTGGCTGGGAGGGGGCTCCAAGGGAGCCTCCTCTTACCCCACACTCTAGAGCTCATCCAGGGGCCATTTGCAAGCCTGGAGTCAGACAAAATCTCCAACAGGCAAATGAGATGAGCTGCTCCAGGAGAAGCTGCAGGACAGCTGACCTGGCGCTGACTGTGCCCAAACGGACAGGGGCAGGAGATGTGATCCCAGGAGATGTAATCCCACCCTGCACCTGGCTCCTGGTCATGCCTGTCCAGTGCAGGCTGGAGGTCAGAAGTGAATCCCACAACTGCATCTGCAGCAAGGGGTAATGGTGACTCGGACCCTGTACCTGCTCCTTGAAGGGACTGCAGTTTCTCCCACCCAGGTGCCAGGGCACTGGCACTGTAAACATGTTCTGGAAAGCATGCAAGCATCAAACACAGCCCTCCTTCGCCCCGCAGGAGTATTCTGGAGGCAGATTTAGTGCTTCCAGCAGTTGACTGGCACACCTGCTTGATTTGAATCTTCCTCTGGGTCCAGGAGGTGCAGGACAAAGGACATGGCCCAGGGAGGGCTCCCGCCAGTGCAGCCACAACAGGACAGAAGCCTGTGCCACTCACCCCGACCTTCCTCCCCAGGCAGTGAGCAGAGCCTGGGAGAAGCAAGTGCCAACCCTGCATGGATCATGCAAAGCAACACCTCAGAACTGTGTCTGTCCCCTGGGCTGCAGCAAAGCCAGGACAAGGAGGGATGAGCCCTTTCTGCACTGTCCCCATGCTCTGGGTACCTCTGGTTGCAGCCATGAGGCTGCCCTGACCAACACTGTCCCATGGCAGGAACAGTGTGGCCGGAGCACTGCACCTCCCTCCTTGTGCTCAGTCCCTAACAGCCCCGTGGGGACACCAGACAGGAACCCCATCAGTACAGCCCCTCTCCCCAGTAGTTTGAGCTCCATGCCCTCCCTCTGCAGCCTGAGCCCCCTCTGGGGTCCCTCCTCATCCACAAAGGCCAGCGGGAGCTATCCCGGGGGGTGATGAGGACCCCCACGTGCCATGGGGCAATGCAGGGAAGGGCAAGAGTCCCGTCCCCCTGCCCGAGGTACCCCAGGCCTGATGCACCTGGGAAGGAACTTACCCAGTCCGAGCAGACAAACACTCTAAACCCAGCCTCACTCTAAGCTTTACGAGCTCGTTTCCCGCTTCTCTCCGCTAACAAACCAGAAGAGCCCCAAGTCAAAGCTGCCTCAACACCGAACCCGGCAGGTCGGAGCTTTTGCCCTCTCCCGCCCAGGAGCGAGACCAGCGCAATGCCGGCCACAAGCTCTCGCTGAGCGGAACCCAGACCTGCTTCGCCCCACGACTCCCGAGTCCTCATCTGCCTCCTGCCGCTCTCTGCTCTCACGACTCCTGGCAGCAGCTCCCTGAGTCCACCCTGCCCCGGTGCTCCCGGGGCCAAGCTCCGANCCCGTTCGGCTCGGCCCCGCGGCAGGGACAGCGCCGGCCGCCGGCACAGCCAGGCCGCGTCATCCCCCCGAGCCCCGCCGGTACCTGCAGGGCCATGGCCTGCGCCGCGCCGGGCGGGAAGCCCAAGCGGTCCCCGGGCCGCAGCAGGAGCCGGTNGGCAGCTCTGCTGGAGCAGCAGCCCCCAGAGGCTCCATCGACAAAGGGCTGGGGGCTGCAGCACCCTGGGCTGCGGCTGATTCCTGTGTGCCTGCAGCTCCCCCAGCATCTGGCACTGGGATGTGCTCCGTTGTCTCCACCTCAATCTCCTGAGCTGCAGGACAAAGCTTCACCCTCTCAGCAGCTGCAGCTGCCTCCTCCTCCTCCTCCTTCTTCTTCAGCTTCGCCTCCAGCTCCCGGCGCCTCTTATCATCATCCTGCCTGGCCATCCGCTCAAACATTCGGAATGCCTGGGAGAGAAAGAGCAAACCAAGCGGTCAGCATTGCCAGCTCCTCGGATGCCAAGAGAACGAAAGGAGCAGCACCACACACTTGGGGTACTTATTCCTTCCTGCCCTTCCTCTCTGGGCACTACACACCTACCCCGAGCTGCTTCAGCCACCAACAAAAACAGCTGGTAACTCTCTGAAAAGTCCCATGGCCATGTCAAGCACACCTCAGAAACTCCTGGCAGTATTTTGGAACTGTTTCTAGGATTGTGTTCTGGCAGCCAACCTCACCCCACCCTGGGAAGAGGGCTGGTTACCCCAGAGAAAAGTAGAGTGGTGAGGTCCAGCTCCTGGCTGGGAGGGGGCTCCAAGGGAGCCTCCTCTTACCCCACACTCTAGAGCTCATCCAGGGGCCATTTGCAAGCCTGGAGTCAGACAAAATCTCCAACAGGCAAATGAGATGAGCTGCTCCAGGAGAAGCTGCAGGACAGCTGACCTGGCGCTGACTGTGCCCAAACGGACAGGGGCAGGAGATGTGATCCCAGGAGATGTAATCCCACCCTGCACCTGGCTCCTGGTCATGCCTGTCCAGTGCAGGCTGGAGGTCAGAAGTGAATCCCACAACTGCATCTGCAGCAAGGGGTAATGGTGACTCGGACCCTGTACCTGCTCCTTGAAGGGACTGCAGTTTCTCCCACCCAGGTGCCAGGGCACTGGCACTGTAAACATGTTCTGGAAAGCATGCAAGCATCAAACACAGCCCTCCTTCGCCCCGCAGGAGTATTCTGGAGGCAGATTTAGTGCTTCCAGCAGTTGACTGGCACACCTGCTTGATTTGAATCTTCCTCTGGGTCCAGGAGGTGCAGGACAAAGGACATGGCCCAGGGAGGGCTCCCGCCAGTGCAGCCACAACAGGACAGAAGCCTGTGCCACTCACCCCGACCTTCCTCCCCAGGCAGTGAGCAGAGCCTGGGAGAAGCAAGTGCCAACCCTGCATGGATCATGCAAAGCAACACCTCAGAACTGTGTCTGTCCCCTGGGCTGCAGCAAAGCCAGGACAAGGAGGGATGAGCCCTTTCTGCACTGTCCCCATGCTCTGGGTACCTCTGGTTGCAGCCATGAGGCTGCCCTGACCAACACTGTCCCATGGCAGGAACAGTGTGGCCGGAGCACTGCACCTCCCTCCTTGTGCTCAGTCCCTAACAGCCCCGTGGGGACACCAGACAGGAACCCCATCAGTACAGCCCCTCTCCCCAGTAGTTTGAGCTCCATGCCCTCCCTCTGCAGCCTGAGCCCCCTCTGGGGTCCCTCCTCATCCACAAAGGCCAGCGGGAGCTATCCCGGGGGGTGATGAGGACCCCCACGTGCCATGGGGCAATGCAGGGAAGGGCAAGAGTCCCGTCCCCCTGCCCGAGGTACCCCAGGCCTGATGCACCTGGGAAGGAACTTACCCAGTCCGAGCAGACAAACACTCTAAACCCAGCCTCACTCTAAGCTTTACGAGCTCGTTTCCCGCTTCTCTCCGCTAACAAACCAGAAGAGCCCCAAGTCAAAGCTGCCTCAACACCGAACCCGGCAGGTCGGAGCTTTTGCCCTCTCCCGCCCAGGAGCGAGACCAGCGCAATGCCGGCCACAAGCTCTCGCTGAGCGGAACCCAGACCTGCTTCGCCCCACGACTCCCGAGTCCTCATCTGCCTCCTGCCGCTCTCTGCTCTCACGACTCCTGGCAGCAGCTCCCTGAGTCCACCCTGCCCCGGTGCTCCCGGGGCCAAGCTCCGAGTGGAGGTCGCACCCCGGCTCTTCTAACCGGGGTCTCTCAGTCCTCGCCTGCCCCCGGGGCTCCTCATTCTCTCACCAGGGTAACGCTTCCCCCCGCTTCAAGGGGCTTCTCCTGCCTTCCCCTATGCTCCTCCGGGCAGCGCCGGTGTCCCAGGGGGCTGCTGTGCTTCCCGACCCCCGCCCTGGATCCCCCGCGCCTGCCCGGA
>VZRJ01012341.1:78569-90069 GCA_013397565.1 Ptilonorhynchus violaceus | reverse complement strand
GGTGTGGTTCAGTGCGGCCCAGCGCTGCTCTCGCAGGCCGTCACCGGCCCTGCCCGATACCTATCCGCGTTCGGGGCTCGGGAAGCTCCTGGAGCCGTCCTCTCGCTTGTGCCCCCGGTCTCTAGCTTGGTGTCATCCCGGCCACTGTGACTCCTCAGCCCGTTCGTCACCCGTCGCAGGATGGGTTTATCCAGCCTTGTGCGGGACGTTTGGTCCAGAAAGGTCCTGGGACAGACGGTATCAAAACTGTACCGAAATTCAAAATGATTCCATCAGCTGCTCCCCTTGATTGATTTGATCAAGATTGCAACCATCCAATCAACTCACCCACCAGATACCCTTTCAACACCCCCCTGCAAATCCGCTTCTCCAGAAGAGAGAAGGGTGTTGGGGCTGCCATGTCAACAGCCCAGAGAGGTGCCATCTGTAGTCCGCCCTTCGCCCCTGGGTGGAGTTCCTCCATCACAGAAGGTTGGTCAGGCAGGACTTGCCCTTGGAGAACCTGTGCTGGCTGTCCTGAATCACCTCTTCCCCTCCATGGGCCTCGGCAGAACTCCCGGGAGGATCTGTTCTATAATCTGAGGCACAGAGCTGAGGCTGAGGAGTTGGTAGTTGTTGGGGTCCAGGTATTTCTTTTCAAGCAGCCAGACACATACCCCGCTTATGAACATTGTAATGTCTATAGTAATACTGGAACAACATACTTTGCTATGTGTTGTTAAACATACGGTTTGCAACTGCAGATACTTCTCAGATTATTTATTAATTGTCTAAGGAACTAACTGAAAGTAGTAAAGAAGCCTATTCAAAACCTATCTACCTGGTACTAGTGCATTGGCTTCTGTTAAATCTGAATACTCATTTTGGGTCTGGTCACATTGTTCATCCACACATTGGAATAAAACATAACATCTTAAGTTTATCTTGGGAGAGTGGAGTTTCCCTTCCCCGTCACCCAGGGCTTCACTTGACAGCTGTGACTTTTCCAATAGCACAAAGAGTGGCCTGGAGACTCCATCAGCCAGTTCCCTCAGAACTCTTGAGATGCACTTTGGCAGCACATGCTATTACTTTTGCTCAGCCCTGAAGTTCTGGGCTTTTCCTTTTTCCCTCTGTCTCTTAGGCAGAGGGACTGCGTGGCCCCGAGGATGGTGGGCAGTGGCAGTGCAGCTGCCACAGGGACAGGAGCCCTGGGGCAAGAACAATGCTCAGGGTGGGTCAGTGTGTGAGGCGAGGCTGACCCCAATGGGAGTGCACCTTCCCAGGATCCAGAACTGGGATGGGGTCCAGAGTTTGGATGGGAAACGGGCTACATGGAGAGATGAAGATTCCAGGCACTGTCTGGTCAGTGCTGGGATTTTTTTCTTCTTATTCCCCACACTCTCCACCAATTCAGCCAGACCGGGGGAGGAGGGTCCCAGCCTGGCCTGCAGCTGATCCCTTGCCACTCTTGGGGTGATTCGGGATTATTTAGCTGCAGCAGTGAGGCACAGCCGAGCTGCAGAGCCGAACACAGGTGACCTGAGGCAGGGGCCATGATTGCCCTGAGGCTTTGAAGGGCTTTGCACCGAGCCCTGACCCCACTGCAGGGAATGCTGCTCGTGCTCAAGATGAAGGTGCTGTATCCCTTGTGTGTGTCCATCCCCGGCCCTGTTCCCCATATCTGCCCTTGTCCCAGGGACTCTGTGCTGCTTTCTGCATGGACCCAGCAGGTCTGGCTACTTCCCCCAAAGAAGGGGACAGGGCAGTCACCCCCGCTTCTGCCATCCCAGCTGGCCGTGCCTCAGCCCTGAGGGCAGCTCGGTGCCTCTCGGGGCTGGTTTTGATCTGGGGCTCAGCGTGGCTTTTGCACCTCTTGGGTGCTGTTCCCCAGTGCCCCCAGCACTCCCGCCTCCTCCCGCACAAAGCAATTTGGAGAAACAGCTTTTAATGGAACACACAGAGGAGTAAATGTCTCATAAAGTTATAATCTAACACCATTTCACGCTCAAATATACCCACGCCTCCCACCGCAGTGCTGCTTGCCAGAGCCCGGCATTTGGCGGGGGCGGGGTTTGCCTGGTGCTCTTCTGCTTCTCCTCCCACTTTTCATGTCCCCCCTACCAGGCGGGGACATGGCAGGCCGGGGGAGTGGTGGGCCTCCTTGCATCCCAGCGCAGCTCCCGCGGCCCTAGCCTGCCAGTGGTGAGTTGCTCCATACTCAAGACCGTTGGTGCTCTCGGAGACGCTGCGGTGGGGCTGAGCAACTCCGCCGGCAGTGAGCAAACTGTTATCTCCATGGGGGATGGCTCCAGGGTCCCGAGCCATGGGGATGCTACTGGGGTGGTCCTGTCTGACCAGGGAGCAATCCCAGAGAATCTCCTTGGGCAGTGCCTTGAGGAGGACGTGGCTGCCCTGGGGCGTGTGGCTGCTGGGGGATGCCCCCATGGCGGTGGCTATGACGGATATCAGCAGCACCATGCCGGCTGGGGTCAGCTCTGTTGCCTCTGTGTTGGTGCCAGCAGGGTCCCCAGGCGTGTGGGCCACTGCACTCCTTTGCACTCCTGTGGTAGGTGGTGAGGTGGTGTGATGGACCCCTCTTGTTTGGGCAGCCCCCAGGGCAGTGGTACTGTGGCCCAGCACGGAGGGGTGGCTGGTGAAGGTGGATTGGTGTTGGTCCACTAGAGACAGAAGTTCCGGGGGGCAAAGAAGCAGCCACATGAAGCCCCCCCAGACCTGGGGGAGTGGGAGCTGTGCCGGGGTGAGGGAGCCTTAGGGACACCTGCTGAGCTGGCCCCCATTGCTGATGTCCCCAGCTCCGCACCAGGCACGTGGGGAGCTGGTGGCCAGGGCAGTTCTGTGGTGGGAGCTGCTGGGCCAGTGGAATGGGCAGGAAATCAGGGAGGAGACAGAAGAGATGGCCCCAAGGAGCTCCTTGCCGTGAGCGAAGGACTCTTCTGTCTCATGCTCTGCAGGGAGGAGGTGCAATAAAATCTGGGAGGGAGAATGGCTGGGACAGCTGCCCTGAACTGGCCAAGGGGATGCTGTCCACCTCAGAACATCATGTGTGGTATGATGGAGCTACCCAGAGCAAAGGGCAGATCAGGGTTTGGGAACTGGTTTGGCATCGGTTAGTGGGCAGTGAGCAGTTGTAATGTGCATCACTTGTTTTCTTGTGTGTTCTCTCCCTCTCTCCTTTTTTATATTATTATTATTATTGTTATTATTATTATTATTGTTATCACTATTGTTATAATTATTGTTATTATTATATTTTACTGCATTTCAATTATTAAACTTTTTATCTCAGCCTACAAGTTCTATCTTCCTTGCTTTCCTGAGTATGCTCCTTATCCCATCAGGAGCAAAGTGAGTGAGCAGCTTCATGGTGCTCAGTTGCCAGCTGACAGTCCTTTTTGATGCCCAATGTGGGGTATGAAGGGTTCGAGATAATTCCCGGGTGCCAGCTCCTGACTCCTCCAAGGGAGCTCTGGGAAGCATTTGGTCCATGTTCAGGGCAGGTCCATCCCAGCAGCTGCCTGACACCCCCAGGCAGTTCCGGGAGCGCTGGGATTTGCTGTTGACACAGGCAAAGTCCCAGATAGTGTCTGCAGAGTTTTCTAGAGCAGCTCCCCAGAAGAATGCTGTGTATGCTGGGGAAGGGCTGTGCCTGGTGGCTCTGCTTGACCTGTCACCAGCAGCTGGGGAATATTTTGGCCTCCCTGGAGATGGCAGACTGTTGCTGGTAGAAGCCCCCATGAGGTCACAAAGCCCCCCACAGGATTGCAAAGCCAGGCCCTGGGGTGCACTGCAGGGTAGGTGCCACAGGCTGCAGCAGCGGTGGCAGGAGCAGCAGCAGCAGCTGCATCATGGTACAGGCACGGTGGGCCCTGTATCTCATCCTCCTGGTGGCCCTACCAGCCCAGGATGTTGGTGCTGCTCCATGGCGAGCACAGGCAGTGGGTAGGTGGGCAGGCCAGGGCCAGCACCCAGCTCTGGCAGATCCCTATGAGCAACAGTGACTTGGAATTCAACTGACACACTTTCTCTCTAAAGTGTTAGAGCGTGAGGCTGCACAGGAGGAAGTGCCTCAGGAAGGCCGTCAGGCAGTGCCAGTCCCTGAGGAAAACACCAGGGCCCTTCAAGCAACAGGTATGTCGGGTAATCACTGTCCTTTGGCCATCTGGCAAAATCTGCCAAGATCTCTGGGTGTCTGCAGGCTCTGCCCTGGTGCTGCTGTCACTCGTCACAGCAGCAGCCAAACTGTCGGTGCAGAGCCAGTGCTCTGCCAGCAGCCAGGAGCAGCTCTAGGCTGACTGTCACTTTGGGGGTGGAGGTTGCTGTTGCTGTGCCAGGGACACACACTTGGATGCTCTGTGGATGCAGTAAGATGCTGTTCTCAGGAATTTCAGAACTTTGTCCTTTTGGGAATGAGGCCACCTGGACCTCCCTCAGCAAATGATGGGAAACCTGACTCTAGATTGCATGTCCCTCCCTCAGCACCTGCATCCCAGAGCTTGCTGTGGGATCCTGGAGGCCCTTACACAACAGAGGGGAATCCCTCCTGGGAACTGGGGTCCAAAGGAGTGCACTCTCAGATCTGGCATGGCTTAGGGAAGACCCTACACGGTCCTGCTGCAGCCTCTCTGCCTGAGCCATGCTGAGGCTTTACCTTTCCCTGATCCTTGACAGTGCTGGCCAACCCCAGGGAAGCCCCCCATGCTGGGATATAGGAATATTTTCGAAATTATCCAGGCACTGGGCAGTCCTGCCAGGGGCTGTAAGTGTGAGAGCAGTCCTGAAAACTCAGGACAGGCAAGTGCTGCCTGTGCTGGAGAAAGGGCAACAAGGGAGAGCGAAGTTCAGGTGTCTCCCAAGAGGGCCTGACTGCATCCCCTCAGAATATTGGTGCTGGGCTGGGGAGTGAGAGCTGAGGGTGGCCCTCTCTGACACCGGGATCAGTTTTGTCCATCTCACTTCAAGGGGCGATTGGTCAAACAGCTGCACTCCCCCCATGCTCTCTGTCCAGCCCCCTGAGTCATGTCCAGGGGGACAGAAATATCCTTCAGGATCAGAGAGAGTCTCCATCCAGGCAGCACCTGCCAAGCCTCCAAAGGGAAGATGGGCGAGCACAAGAGAAATTGTGGGTGAATGTGAAGGATCCCCAGGAACAGGGAGCAAAGCCTGGGTGTGCTGTGTCCTTCCTTGATCCTCTTCCCTGTTCTGTTGTTCCATCAGGATAGGGTGTGCTCCAGGGTGTGAGGGGAGCTCCTCGGGGTGGTCTGGTTGCAGCTGTGGGCACAAGGAGGGCTTTCCCAGCTTCTCATCTGTACCCTGTGCTGGAACTCCCCTGGCACCGCAGTAGTCACCAGTCAGTCCTGACCAACTGCACAGCCTGAGTGCTGCTTCCAGAGTTTGCTGAGGGGAAAACACAACTTTATTCTTTCCATTAAGGTCTGGAGTATCAAGATGGAAGGGGACAATCTTCCCTGGAGACATCCAAAGTGCTACATGAAATCTTGAGGGAGCTGAAGATGATACTAGGAGGTGGGTGCAGGTCAGCAGCACAATGGGGCTGCAGAGGTTTCAGGTGCATGTAGGAACACACCATGGCCCCGCCAGCCCAAACCTCAGAGCCTCCCTGCGGGAACCCTCCGAGTCATGCTCTGCGAGTGCTGGTGAGTTGCAAGGGTGGTCCAGATTCTCTACTGACAGTTGTGTCTCTAGTTGAGTCCCAGGGCCTGTTTGCCCCAATCACACTGTGCCCTGACCAGAGCACAAGGGAAATTGTGGGTAAATGGGAAGGATCCCCAGGAACAGGGAGCAAAGTCAGACACTGAGAGAACTGGGTTGTGGTCACTCCAAAGTGTAAGCAAAGCTGAGAGGGGAGAGAGGGTCCAGAGAGCACGGACTTATGAGGCCTTTGGGAGTTCCCTTGGCTTCTACTGAAGCCACAGAAATGTTGCCCCCGCAGGATATTCCCTCGTTCAGAGATGCTAACAAACTGGGAGAGAACATTTGCTGGCAATGTCAGCCCTCCCATGAGATTGCCAAAGGTGTGCGGGACACACTAACGTGCACAATTGTCCTCCAGGTGTGAACAGCCTGAGCCTCAACAGCGCTGTCAGCAGGAGATCCACCAGCACTGAGAATGGCAGGGCAGACCCAAACGCTGTGGATGACAGGGCAGACCCAAATGCTGTAGCAGGCAGGGCAGACCCAAACGCCGTGGATGCTGATACCTTCCAGAAGTACTGCATAGAAGGCATCGTGGCAGTCCTTGGCTCAATGCTGCTGGGAATGGTGCTGTGTTGTGTGCTTCATGTGTGGAGGAAGAGGAGAAAGTGAGTTCGTGGGGCGGGGGGGAGTTGCGAAGCCGGTATTGGGTGGCATGAAGCGTTTCAAGCTCTGGTGCTCTGGGTGCCCAGTAAGTCACTGGCCAAACTCTGCAGAGATTGATGCTGTGAGCTGGCACCCTGTGCTCTGCCCAGACCTCTCTCTGCCCACAGCTCCCCTTTGCAGCCAGGTGCCCACAGCCCGCTGGGTGCCCAGTGCTGCTCGGCACTCTCACACCTGCCCCGTGCCTCGGCCGGGCCTCAGCAGCTTCCTCTCTCCGCAGGCGCCTCGCAGCTTCCAGAGCCAGTTCGGAGCGCCCGGACAGCCAGACAGAAGCCAGCAGAATATTTGCAGGAATGTAAATAAAGATTAGCAGCACAATCAACTGGGTTGTACTGGCAGCAAACTCCCATGGGTGCCACTGAGGGGCCTGGGGGTCCCTTGGGTACTGAGGGGGGCAAGGGGCCCCATGATGCCACTGAATCTAACTTGCCACTGATTCTAATTGATTCTAATTTGATTTTCACTGTATGTGTTATTCGTGCTGTAAGCAATACAGTGACCCTGGACATCACACCTTGTTGTGTTTTTGCAAATTCGTATTAATTCCACCTGAACATGAGGAAGAACTTCTCTGTGCAGGTGACCACACACTGGAACAGATTGCCCAGGCTGTGGAGTCTCCCCCACTGCTGATATTCCAGAACTGTCTGGACAGAATCCTATGCAATCTGCTCTGGATGACCCTGCTTGAGCAGGGAGGTGGGACCAGGTGACCCACTGTGGTCCCTTCCAACCTTATTCACAATGTGATTCAAGTTTGTTTTTGCTGATACCTTTGCCAGTGATTCACCAGCACACAGCAAGTGGAAGGGATCTCCCATGCAGGGAGGCACCCAGTAAGATTTCTTCATATTCTGGATTGGGCACCATCTCCTGGAGAAATGGATGATGAGAAAAGGAGCTGGCTGAGTGAGCTGGTGCAGACCTTGACAGGACTTTTTCTGTCCCAGCTTACTGGGACACCAGGAAGAGGTGGCTGCCTGTGCAGGCATCCCCTGTGGAGCTCTGCCCACAGGGACCCTGTGTCTGGCTGCTGTCCAGAACGGGACAGGCATTGAGTGCTTCCCAGCCTCCAGCAATGCACAGACCCAGGAATATTTTATGTATTTTGATTTCTGTTCTATACCTTCCATCATGACATATTAACACTCTGTAGTTTGTTTTATTCTGAACCTGCTTTCCTGTTGCTCCAATAAACCAAACTATTCGTGAATCTGGATTGTGGAAGTTCTCATTGAACATGACTGCACTCACAGTGCCCAATTGGTGATACTCTGAAATTTAGCCCAGCTGTCCACAGCCCCTCTGATCTCTCAGGACCAGCTGGAACTCAAGGGGGTTTGTTGTCTGCCAAATTTCTAAAATCTTGCCAGAAGACTCTGGTGGTGGCACTAGAGGGGTTTAGGGCCCTTTGGTTGGCATTGCCTGTTGTGACACCCCTGACCTGCCCTCCTTATCCCTGTGCACCCAGCCATCCCTGCTTTGGTGGTGCTGAAGGGACACCCAGGTGATGCCATACAGGGATGCAGAGGTCAGTGGGCACAGGCTGGGGCTCAGCCAGGGCCCAGAGGGAATCTTCACCATCATAGCTTCTTGCCACCACAAGCACAAGAGGTTCTGGCAAGGCTGGAGACACACAGAGCTGCTAGAGAAGGTGGAGGAGGAGGAATGTGGCGTCTAACTCTGCCCCTGGAGAGCCCATTCCTTTGAGCCGTGGTTCCTCTGCTGGTAATGGGACCTGCAGAAGGTGGGCAGGACATCTCACCCTCCCCTGTGTGCATATAGACACCTTGGGGTGTCCATTGGGCTTGTGGGGAAGGCTCCTCTCTGAGGACATCGATTGGTGGAGTCCCCATGCCTGAGGGGATTTAACAGATGTGTGGATGTGGTGCTTGGGGATGTGGGTTAGTGGTGGCCTTGGCAGTGCTGGGGAATGTCTGGACTCGATGGTCTCAGAGGGCTTTTCCAACCCAAACGATTCTGTGATTCTATTCATCTCACCTGTCTCTTGCACTGCAGGGCAGTAGAAGAGGAGTGTGGGAAGGTAATCAAAGCCATCATCCTGGGAGGTGAAAGGATTGACACAGGGACGAGCAGAGACTCCTTGGCTCAGACAGGAGTCTGTGAAGGAGATGTCAGCATGCACAGAGAGAAGGAAGGGAGTCAGCATGCACAGAGAAAAGGAAGGGACCCTGAGCATCCCAAGAGGAAAAGAAGACATGAGTGATCCAGACTGGTGAATAAAAGAGATTTGAACATGAGCAAAGGAGAAATGGAGGGTCAGAGTGGACATGGAGGGCAGGAGAAAGAGGTGCGAACAGGCACTGGGGAGAGACGGGAGCTGCCGGGGGGCCAGAGAAGTGTTGGAGGGGAGGTGGTGTGCTCTGGATGTGCAGGAAGGGGACAATGAGGGCACATGTGGCAGAGGTGTGAGCAGTGGAACCACTTTTGGGGTGAGGTAAGGAGAGGGAGATCATTCAGCAGTTGTCATGGGCAAAACACTTGCCTTGGGAAAATTAATTTGAATTTATTACCAATTAACAACAGAGTAGGACAACACGAAATAAGAGGATCAGTCAGGAGGGGAGCCAGGGTAGGCAGGAGGACCAACCGCTGGGGTGCTGGGGATTTCCAGAGACTGCTGGTGACACTTAAGAGGTCCACAGTGTGCCAGCGAGTGTTGGGATGCCCAGTGATGCTGATCAGGGCACCTGCAGGGACCAGCACTAGGACTGAGAATGCCAATGCCAAGCAGGTGGATTTCGGAGCAGGCTCAGCACTCATCAAAGGCTCCCAACACAGGAGTTTCAGGCTTAGTGGTGTTACTGGTCCTGGGGGATGGAGCCTGTGGGTCTGTATGTGAGATGGCCACAGGCTGGAGGGTTTCCCAGGACATTTCCCAGCACCTCCCAGAGTGCTGCGCCACTGCCTTAAGTGTCTCCAGTGTCACAGTCCCACTGCTCAGAGGAAGCTGTAAGAGTAGAGCTGACACAGGTCTAACAGACCATCCTAGTGCTGGGGACCTGCAACATACTGGCCTGGAGGCATCTCGAAGGGCCCCCCCGCCTTCTCCTGCCCAGCACATCCTTGGCCCTGCACCCCATGTGTTCAGCACTGCACCCGCGTGATCAATGCTGCTCCCCATGTGCGAGGGTCTGTACCCTCTTTTTCTCAGTGCTGCACCCCTCCACACTTGGCCACACACCTGCACACTTTGTGCTGTGGCCCATGTTTGGTGCTGCATCCCACGTACTCAGTGCTGCACCCCATGTGTTTGTTGCACCACCCCACATGGCCGGTACTGCTCCTCAGGCCTGCCTCTGTCTCTGCAGCAGTGTACACACCTGGATCCCTTCTCAGCTTTGGGGGTACAGGGTGATGGGAGCTGGGGGCCCAGGACATGAATCCTCCCAGCTTCATCCAGGGACTCCTGACTCAGTTTTCTCCCCAATTCACTTGTCTAGGACGGATGGGGACACCCAGAGGTGACAGGAATGTGGGGTGGGGACAGGGTAAGGGCGTGGTGTCATCCCCTGCTACTGTTTTGGCAGGCTGAGAGGGGGCAGGGGGTCCCCAGGCTCCAGGTACATGTCCCTCCTTACCCTCCAGGCCCAGCCACAGCCGTGCTGTGGCTCTGCGCACCCAGTGCCACACGTGGCCTGGGATACAGGGCCCACGAGGACACAGGATGGACTCTGGCCGGGTGACGCAGAGGCAGTGATGCAGCAGGGCTGGGGCACCCCGGCCACTTTCCCCCCAGACCGGGTGCCATCTGCAACCCCTTGTCACTAGTGTCCCCACAACGCGATGGCCCGTGATGGCCCAGCCGTGGCCGGCCCCCAGCTGCTGACCCGTGCGGCGACACAACCCCTGGCTGGACACCCCGGCTTCCTGTGATGGCTGACCCACTGCCCTGGGGCTGCCTGTGGGCTCTGCCCACTGACCCGTGGTTCCTGCTGGGCAACGGTCACCCCAAGATGGGAATGGGCACTGGCGCTTACACCCCTCAGGGCACACGTGTGTCCCCAGCATGTGCATGTGCATATGGGAGCTGTGTGCACACATATTCACAGAGGGCCGCGCGCTGCCTGCGTGTGGGGGTGCACCCCCGCCTGTTCACCCAGGCTGGAGGTGCGGGGGCGGATGCAACAGGACCTCCTCAGAACCTCCTGGGGCCCTGCAGGGTCCCCTAAGCTGCCATCACTCAGCTGTGGATGCTGGTGCCGCGGTTGGTCCTGGTGGGTACTGGTTTCAGTCCCCATGTGTGACCTTTGCTGGGGCTAGTGGGTACCCTCGGCTGGTGCTGCTGCTGGGTGCTGGTCTCAACCTGTGCGGGCATAAGACCCATGGGTGATGTCACTTCAGAGCTGGAGTGGGACTGAGCCACACTACAGTGCCAGTCCAGTGGCTGGCAGCTCAGTGCCTCCCTGGGCTGGTGCAGCACTGTTGCTGTGCCTGGCACAGGCTGGTCATGATGGGGCTGAGCAGAGCCATGCCACATGTGGGCCAGACCCACACAGACCCACATGGAGCCCAGCCCACAACCGTGCCAAACTATGTTGGGCTTTGCTGGAGCCCAGCCTGGGCCCTCACACGTGCTGGGCTGTGCCCGTGCCACACGAGAGCCAAGGCCACATCCCTGTCAAGCCAAGCCAGACATGCCCGAGCCCAGTCAAGGCCACACCCCTGCAGGGCTGAGCCAGACAGTGCCAGGACAGAGTCCACACCCACGTCAGGATGTGGCACACCAGTGCTGGGCCGTGCCAGAGTCGAGCCAGCCCACTGCCGGGGTGGGCTGTGCCGATGCCGGTCTGTACCGGTGCCGATTTGTGCCGGGCCGGGTCAGAGTCGAACCAGCCCACTGCCGGGCTGGGCTGTGCCGATGCCGGTCTGTACCGGTACCGATTTGGGCCGGGCCGGGTCGGGGCCGGGCCGTGCCATTNGCCCGAGCGGAGGGCGGGCCCGGGCCCGGGCTCTGTGCTCGGCGCTACCCAATGGCGGCGCGGTCCCGCCCTTTCCAGCGGCGAGCGAGCCAATAGCCGACTAGGGCGGTGCCGGATCCCGGCGGGCGGGGCGGGGCTCCAGTCACGTGGGGCGGAGGGGGGTGTTAAAGCGGCGCCCG
>VZRJ01012341.1:52355-69417 GCA_013397565.1 Ptilonorhynchus violaceus | reverse complement strand
GGTGGCAATGGGCAGCGAGGGGCAGCGGGGCCCGGCGGCGGCCCCGGGGCAAAGCGACACACAGGCGTTGCGGAGGGACTGCCAGCACCGGTAGGCTGGGGACTGGCGGGCGATAGGGGCAGCAGGACTGGGGATGCGGGCCGAGTTGGGAGGGCATATGAGGAAGGGAGTAGGACCCGAAGGAAGGGCCCCGAGGTTCAGGCACGAGAGAGGACCCTTGGGGTATTGGGGAGGGGGCAGAGGCCCTGGCCGTGACCCTATGTAAATACACCAGGGGTGAGGGCAGATCAAAACAGGGGCTCACTCTCCCCTCTCCCCCCCTCCCTCCTCCAGTTCCATTTCCAGCTCTACAGCCCATTTTTCTGCTCCAATAACTTGCTGTGGAGGCCCTGGCCTGGGATGAGCACACGACCCCCCCAGAGCACTGACCAGGGACTGGGATGAGGAAACACGAGCCCATCCCTTCCTCTGTGCCAGCCACAGCCCGAAACACCCTTTCACCCCTTAACTCCCCTCCTGATCACCCCTAGGATCTTCGTCAACCGGAGCTTGGCGCTGGAGAAGATCAAGTGCTTTGGCTTTGACATGGACTATACTTTGGCCAGTGCGTTTTGGGGGGCCCCAAGGCAGGGTGGGGCGGTGGTGGGACCCCCCTCCAGCCCCTGCCCACATCCCCCCTGCCCCCTGCAGTGTACAAGTCCCCCGACTACGAAGAGCTGGCCTTCACCCTGTTGCTGGAGCACCTTGTCACCATTGGGTATCCTCCTGAGGTCCTTGCCTACAAGTATGACCCCACCTTTCCCACCCGGTGAGTTTGTGGAGGGTCCCAGGGATGGGAGGAGAGTGGCAGTGAGCCCCTCACCTGCTGACAGCTGTGTGGCACAGGGGGCTGGTGTTTGATGCCCTCTACGGAAATCTGCTGAAGGTGGATTCCCATGGGAACCTGCTGGTGTGTGCCCATGGCTTCCGCTTCCTCAAGGGGTGAGTCTGGGAACCCCCCACCCCAAGGGCAGGGGGGGTTGGGGGGACCTTCAGGGTGGAGTGCAGCTCCGTGCTCCCTCCCCAGAGCCGAAATCCTCCACTATTACCCCAACAAGTTCATCCAGCGGGATGACATGAAGCGCTTCCACATCCTCAACACCCTCTTCAACCTCACAGGTGAGTGAGAACCCCCATCCTCCCGGCTCTCCTACCACCTTGGGGTGCTGTCCTCCCCCCTACCCCCTCTCACAGCCCCCTCCCCAACAGAGGCCCACCTCTATGCCTGTCTCGTGGACTTCTTCACCAACTGCTCCAGATATGTCAAGTAAGAGGGAGGTGGTGGGTGGGGGCTTGGTATTGGATCTGACAGGGGGTAGATCTTGGGGGGAGCTTCCCTTGGCAGGGCAGCCCTTTGACCCCCTCCATTCCTGACTGTTGCAGCTGCGACACTGGCTACAAGCATGGGAACCTGTTCATGTCCTTCCGCAGCATGTTCCAGGATGTGCGCGAGGCCATGGACCATGTCCACCTCTCTGTGGGTGCAATGGGCAGGGGGCTGCTGGTGGTGGGGTGCTGAGAGTGCTGAGGTTTCCCCACATGCACACGCTGGGAGGTTTTGGCCAGCTCCACCCCATCCCTTCTGCAGGGCTGCCTGAAGGAGAAGACGCTGGAGAACCTGGAGAAATACGTGGTGAAGGATGTGAGTTGTGCAGACCCCCATGGACCCCTCCCTACTCTGCTCTCCTCAGTCAGTTCCTTGTGGCCCCCCAGACTCCCCCTCCACTGACTTACCCCTCACCAGCCCCGCGTGCCGCTGCTGCTGAGCCGCATGAAGGAGGTGGGGAAGGTCTTCCTGGCCA
This sequence comes from Ptilonorhynchus violaceus, assembly GCA_013397565.1. Classification (NCBI taxonomy): domain Eukaryota; kingdom Metazoa; phylum Chordata; class Aves; order Passeriformes; family Ptilonorhynchidae; genus Ptilonorhynchus; species Ptilonorhynchus violaceus. Next base: position 67,576 of record VZRJ01012341.1, on the reverse strand, counting down.
CCAACAGCGACTACACCTACACTGACGTGAGTAGGGGGTGTCCGTCCACCGCCAGGTCCAGCCTGCCTTGGATGGGAGAGGCGGTGAGGATGTATTGCAGCACAGGCACGGTGTGCCTTCCCTGGGGCAGCAGTGATGATGCCAGATGTCCTTACAGGCCATTATGTCCTACCTGTTTGGCTTCAGTGATGGAGACAAAGTGAGTCTGTCTCCAGTTGTGGGCTGGGTGGGGAGCGCCAGGTGCCATCAGCAGCCTCTTGCTGACCCCTCTCCCTGGCATCCACAGGCTGACACCCCACAGCGCCCCTGGAGGTCCTATTTTGACCTGATTGTGGTGGACACCCGCAAGCCCCTCTTCTTTGCTGAGGGCACTGTCCTGCGTCAAGTTGACACGGTGGGGATCCCTTCCCTGCTGCGGGGCCAGTTTGGCGGTGGGCACTATTTGAGCCCTGAGGGGGCTCTTATGGGCACAGCAGGGTAGATTCACCACTGGTTGGGGCACCAAGCAGGCACAGATAACAAGTGTCCGCATCCTGGGGTCCTCTTGTCCCACAGGACACAGGGAAGCTACGCATTGGGACATACACTGGCCCACTCCAGCACTGCGCTGTCTACTCTGGTGGTAAGTACCCAGCTGGGCTCCAGCTGGGCTCTGTGGGTGGCACAGGGGGACATGCCTAACCCCCCCCCCCGCACCTTGACCCCTTGACCGCTGGCTGTCACAGGCTCCTCAGACGTAGTGTGTGACCTCCTGGGTGTGAAGGGCAAAGACATCCTCTACATGGGGGACCACATCTTCGGGGACATCCTCAAATCCAAGAAGCGGCAGGGCTGGCGCACCTTCCTGGTGGTGCCTGAGCTGGCCCATGAGCTGCAGGTTTGGACGGAGAAGAGCGGTGAGCAGTGCCCAGTCAGGGACACAGACTTCCCCCTGCAGGGGGAGGTGGCCTGGAGCCTACGTGCCTCAACGGCAAAACTGCCTCAGTGGGCCGTGCCGACCTCTTTGTAGGTCATGCTGGGTGGTGGGTGATGCTCCCACACTGAGCTGGCCCCCTTGCCCTTGCAGAGCTGTTTGAGGAGCTGCGGAGCCTGGATCTCTTCCTGGCCGAGCTGTACCAGTGAGTCAGTTGGGGTCAGAGGCAGGCATGAGTGGGAGCGCCTGCAGGGAACCCTGCAGGTGAGCTCTCATCTGGGTCTCTTCCACTCCAGGCACTTGGACAGCAGCAGCAGCGAGCGCCCAGATATCAGCTCCATTAAGCGTCGGATCCAGGTGATGCCCAGGGCACTGTCCCAGCTGGCACACAGCTCAGCTCACCCCTCTGCCACGGCTTCCTCCATGGAGGGCCCCCCCGGGGGCATTGGGTGCCCTGATGGTCCTGCTGCGCCCACAGAAAGTCACACATGAGATGGACATGTGCTATGGGAAGATGGGCAGCCTCTTCCGCTGTGGCTCACGTCAGACACTCTTTGCCAACCAGCTGATGCGCTATGCAGACCTCTACGCCGCCTCTTTCATCAACTTCCTCTATTACCCCTTCAGCTACCTCTTCCGGGCACCCCCTGTCCTGGTATGCAGCCCCCATCCCCTGCTGCTCACCCACTGTGCCTCAGTTTCCCTCCCTGCTCGACGGGGGCATGGGACTGATAGAGGTGTTGGGTGGGCACACAACCCCTTGGCTGGCTAGTGCCAGCCTCTCTCTGGGAGCCTTGTCCCACCCCCCTGCAGATGGCTCACGAGTCAACAGTGGAGCATGCTCGCCTAGACTTGGGGGATGCCGTCACTGCCCTTCCTCCCTGGCTGGCTCAGCATGGCCACCCTGGCCAGCAGGTGGGTGGCAGGGAACAGAAGGGCGGAAGGACATGGGCATCTTGCCACCCTGATGGCCACTGAGCCCCTTCTGTACCATCTCAGGTCCCCCAGGACTCGAGTGGGGAGGAGGAAGATGATGGAGAAGCCTGAGCACACCCCAACTGCTGCTCTGGCAGGTGCCAGCCCCACGGGATGGCATTTGGTGGCCCTGGACCACTTGCACTGCCAGATCGAAGCCACTCATGGTCAGCTACCACCTCCAGTGGCTACAGGATGGCTGGTGGCCCTGACCCATGGCTCCTGTCACACCCATGGCCCCGGGCACTGGGGCCCTTTCCTGACTGTGCCCAGAGCCAGGAGAGGGGCCCTCCTGACCCTATCAGCTGCCTGGTGCCCCCACTTTAACCCATATCTCTTCCCCCAGCTCAGTGCCAGCATGGGGCCACCCAATGCCAGGGTGAAGGAGCAGTGTTGCTTCTCCAGTATCACTGGAAGCCCCACTGCAGCAGTCGGGGTCCCAGCAGCTCCTGCTCCTTCAGCCTCTGGGCCTGGCCATGAGCACTGCAGCGCTGGGTGGAGGGGTGGGGGGGGGGCTCTGGAGGTGACAGCTGCTCCATGGGAACCCTCTTCACCTGCTGTTCCTTCTTTTTTTCTACCCTTCTCTATTTATAAAAGATACTCAAACTCCTGGCACTGCAGAGACATAAAACTGGCTGTTTTAAAGGAAAACTGCTTTGTCCCTGCACCTGGGAGGTGGGGGCAAAGGGCAGTTCCCAAATCCTTGTCCAGCAGCTGGGACAAGTGCAAGCTCCTGGGCAGAAGGTGGCAGCCCTGAGTCATCCCCACCTCTGCAGAGGAGGGGCCCAGGCCAGCAGTGCTCCACAGAGTGGAGGCAGCCCCGTGCAAGAACTCTGGCACATTGCTCCAAGACTTCTTCCAGCATCCAGGACTCAACAGAGATGCTGAACCAAGGCTGGGCGAGGGTGTATCATGGGGGAGAGAGGCCGAAGGGAAGGATGGGGCCAGGACCACTGCGTGCTGGGGCTTGGTGGGTGACAGTGGGGCTCCCCCAACCTCTGCAGCAGCCATATGGGTCACTCTTCACAGCAGAGACCACCGGCCAATCCCCGAGCCAGCCCCGTGCCTGGTACCTTGTGCTGCTGCCTGCTCCAAGTGCAGGGACAGCAGCAGAGGGGGCCCGAGTGCACTTACAGGGCTCATCTGCCCCCAGGCCCCAACCATGCCCAGGAGTTGGGGGCCTGGCCTGCTGCACCCCAAGGACCTCTGCAACCCTTGTGTGCTGCTGTCAGTCTCAGGGTCTGTACAGAAGCTGCTGGGGTACTGCAGGTCCCCCAGCCTCGGGCAGAGCTCGTGCTACCGTCTGTGCCTCCAGACACTGAGTCTGCATATGCCTCTCAGTAGGGGACATCCAGGTAGGGCAGAAGGCAGCTCCAGAGCAAATCCCTTGTGACATCACTTCCAAAACACTGGGAGGTGCCAGAACTTTGCAGTCTGACTGACAACATTCTACAGCAGGAAAATCGGAGCACGTGCCATGGCACAGGAGCTGAGGGCAGTCCTGAGCGGGACAATCCCAGGAGACATGGCTGGTGTCTCCACACCACGCACTAGCCCACACACATCTCTACTGCAATTGTTTAATATATTTAAAACAGCATTTAGATATTTGAAACAGGCTTATTCTGTGCCACCCCTTCCCCCCTACATCTGAGGGGCAGCAAGAGCAGGCAGCGGAGCATGCATGAGGAAGAACAGTGGGCAGGTGGCCTGCCCCCGCTGGGAACCCTCAGGAGCTCTCGAAGGGGTACAAACTCAAACCCTCCAGCTCTGTCACCTCTGGCAAAGCCATGTTCTTCCGGAAGAAGAAGCGAGTCTCCTCCTCAGCATCCAAGATTTCACTGAGGGATGACACCACAGGGTCATGGTCCTTCAGCATCTCTGGGTAGTGACTCCCAGCCCGCTCAATCCGCAGCGAACGCCGCACAGGTGTCAGGAATTTCAATTCTGGGCCTTCCAGGAACTCCCTTCCTCTATGGAGAGGACAAGAGCCTTGGGTAAACCCTGTGGAGAAGCACTGGCACGGAGGGTGTGTGCTGCCAGGAGCAGGAGGTTCAGCCTTACCTGGATGCAGATGTAACCTGTAACTTGACTGAGAGGGGAAGGGAGGTCAGGGCCCTCCCCACCGGGCCTGGAGTCGATGCTTTGGGCTGCCTCTCTTCTGGACAAGGTGTCGTAGGCTCCCAAGGAATGGGTTGCCCGGCATTTTTCCCTGGCAGGAGAGGAAAAGGGCAATGTGGTTGCAGAGAGCAGCAGCTGGGGAGGGATTACACCTCTGCACTCTGGACATGGGCCAGGGCACCTTGCTGCAGAGGCTTGCTGGGCCAAGATCCTCCTCAGCCCTGACAGAGTAACAGTGCCCCATTTTTGAGATCAGGATTCCACACTTTCACAACACTCAGTGTCCATCAAAGTCAAGAGGGACACGAGGTGCTGGGACAGACTGCAAACTGTGGTGTTTCCCGGCTGGCAACAGCAGGGAGGCCCTGCCTGACCATGCTCCAGCTGGCTCCACAATGCTTGGGTTACCTTCCAATGTTTGGCCTGCATCCTTCAAAATACTGAGAACAGCTTCCCTGAGCTCCTCGAGTGGCTGCAGAAAAAGCAGAACATGGGTCAGGGCAGGTCTGGCATGGGAATGGAGACCAGAGTTACAGCTGAATAGGAGGAAAGGCTTTTGCTGCATCACAACACCCTGTGCTGAGGACAGCAGGAAGAGGCTGTAGGATTCCCCTTTGCCCAGTGGGAACCATCAGCACCCAGCACAGATGGCCAGGTGCCCACCCTGCATGGGCACATCCTGCAGCATGGAATGGGACCAGCAACTCTAAAGGGCTTTTTCACCAGTGACTAGTGCAGCTAAACTCATGCCAAAATCTGGCCCCTGGATCTTCAGGAAGCCCTCCAGTGTGGAGGCAGGGAACACAGGGAGCTGCTGTGCCCCACTCACCTCAGCCCCAGTGCTGACTGCTTCTCTATACAGCCGCAACACGTCAAAGGGGCCGCTCCGGGCCAGCAACTTCACTTGGCAGATCCAGAATTTGGCATATTTCTCTTGCTGGGGCACAAGGGACAGCACTGCCGAGATCTCCTCTGCATGGACACCCTGCAAGGAGAAGGGCAAGGGCCTGAAGAAAGGTGTCCATGGCATGGACCAGGATGTGCACCAGGAAGCAGTCTGTGCCTGACCATGCTCCCAACACTCTCCAGAAGGAGGGTCTCAAAAGTCTGGGTTTGCAAGTCTCCTACAAAACCTGGGGAGATAAAAGCTGTCCTCCCTCTATCTTCCCCTTGGATAAGTGAGTCTAGTATTCCAGAGGAGTATCAAGGGATAGACTCCAGCGCTGGCAATAACTGAGACAGTAAACCCTGGAGCAGAGCTGGTGGTCAGTGTTCCCAGCAACTGTTGCCCACCAGGGCAATACCTCGAGTTGTGACATCCACCAAGGATCTACCTTGAGCTGACTCAATCAGCCTGGGTTGCTGTTGCAGACATTGCTGCTGCAGACTGCACTGCCAGGTTCCAGGACACCATCAACGACACACGAGGCCCATGCTGGTTTTGGCTGGGGTAGAATCAATTTCCTTCCCAGTGGTTGGTTTGGGGCTGTGCTTGGGATTTGTGCTAAATGCAGTGATGATAAGAGATATTTTCATTATTGCTGAGCAGGATTTACACAGAGCCAAGGCCTTTTCTACTTTTCGTACTGCCATGCTGGCAAGGAGGCTGGGGGTGTTTGGGAAGTTGAGAGGAGATACAGACAAGAGAGGTGACTCCAATAGACCAAAGGGATATTCCAGACCATATACTCAGTATATAAAGTGGAGGGACATTTGGAGTGATGCTGTTTGTCTTCCCAAGTCACCATTGTGTGTGATGGGGCCCTGCTCTCCTGGAGGTGGCAAAACACCTGCCTGGCCAGAGGGAAGCAGGGAGTCGATATGTTTTGCTTTGCTTGTGCGTGCAGCTTTTGCTTTCCCAATTAAACTGTCTTTATCTCAACCCATTAGTTCTTTGGCTTTTACCTTATGATTCTCTCCCCAGTCCTGCTGGTGGGGAGCAGCTGAGTGAGCAGCTGAGTGAGCAGCTGCACAGGGCTTGGCTGCTGGCTGTGGTTAAACCACAACAGTTCTTTTTGACAGGGTACCTCTATTCTCCCTGGCAGAGCAGCTCCACACGTGCTTTTGGCCTACCCGTAACTCCATAAGGACTTTTCCTTACCCATGTTTCCCCTTTGGCAGCTGAACACTTGCTCCCAACCCCTCTGCACTGCTGGAGAGACATGGCCCTCATTGCCTGGCATGCCCCAGGAGAGGAGAAACTCATTCAAGGAGCTCCTTTCCCACTCCCACCTCCTCAACGAGCTTCAGGCACTCAGTTAATATGTTGTTGATCTTCTCCTGGCAGCGCTGCTCTGAATCCTCTTGCTTCTCTTTTGCTTTGATCTTTCTGCAGGATGGCTTCACTGCCTGCTTCTGAAGCAGTGTCATCGGTGGCCGCTTGTATTTCTTGCCTTTGGATGTCAACCACTCCTCCAGCTGTTTCCTGTCCAAGGACCGAGAGGTCGCAGTTACCATCCCAGCAGACAGTAGCCTGGCAAGAGCTAGCTGTTTTTCCTTAGAATCCCCCTTTAGCCAACTTCAGCTGCTCAGAAAGAATCAGTATATCTATCTATCTGAGAAACACATCTGAGCTCTAGGCTGGGAAAGGAAAACACTCTCAAGTGTTAAGCCTTGAGGCTAAAACAGGAGAGGGGCCACACACTCTCCTTCCACTCTCTGAATCAGTGGGAGAGGAACCCAGGGTGCCACCCAACATCATCCCCAACCCCCTCCTTCCAAGGCATCAACCTCCCAACAAGCCTTTGCTGATAAGAGACTTTAGACTGTTTTCAGCAGGATGGTGCTGGCTCACCCAGTCAAACCCTTTAAACTCTGCTGTTCCCTGGAGGCAGGACCCAAGCGCCCAGAGCTGCCACTTACTTACGATCCGCAGCTGACAGGATCCTAGGAATGCGCCTAGCCTGCATGCCACTTGCTTTTGGCAGCTCTGGTTTAAGTTGGTCTCTCCTACTCCTCAAATCACCCTCAAGTACATGAGTTTTGGAGTTGTGCGTGCTGTGAGACTGCTTTGGGTGGCCTGTCCCTTGGGATGATGCTGTGTATCCAGGAGGCACCACCTTCATGCCCTTCCTGTCCGTCCCCCCTTTAACCGTGGGCCTTGGCGCGGCGACACCTGAGTTCAGGCTGGATTTCAGACTTGTGGCCCCCTGGGGGTTGCCTGAGGTGGGAGGGTTGGTGGGAGATCTTCTCACTGGGGCAGGTCGGCTGTGGTGCTTAAGACTTCCCACCGGAGCTGTGCCAGGTGGCTTTCCTATGGGTTGCCTCACTGTAGTAGTTCTTCCCTGGTTTGTCTCTGGGTTTTTATGTAGCAAATTAGCAGAAGCAGGAAGGAACTGAGAGGACTGCAATGGCTGAGTTCTGATACTTGTTTTTTGAGACATGCTCTTTGAGTCTGCCAGGGTTTTTCTGAATTTATCCAGAATTGGCTCTTCCTTAGCCTGGCAGTTACTAATTCTGTCTTTTGGACCCAGAACGGGCCTGGACATTATGGCTGAGTTTTGCCTGTGAGCCAAGACCCTCTTCTTCCCAAGACTGTTTCCATCAGATTGGAAAGTTCTCATCAGCTCCAGGGGTGTGGAGGCTTGCGGGCCGAGGTTTTCCTTGTGGCAGACCAGCCTGTCCTGCAGTGCCTCATTCAGGGAGCGAGGTGCTCCAGGAGGGAAATGGTCACTTCCCACCTGAGGTGCTGCTGCAGTGACAGTCTGCTGTGTATACTTCTGGTTCCTTTCTGGATTTAGGTGACCAGAGCTTGAAGGTGGTAGCCTGCCTCTGGTCTGTGCAGAAGCAGGAAGCTTTGTGTTATTCCCTGGCTGCACTGGATGCGCCTCTGCTGCTCTCTGGGATGTATTTGAAGGCTTCTGCTGAGCAGTGTGGCCAGCGTGCTGTGTGGATTTGGCTCCAGGCTTCCCATCCCCCTGGGCACCCTCCATCACAGTCCTGAGAATATCCTTCTTGTTCCTGTCAACCTGGAGAGACAAAGTGGCCCTCAGGTCCAAGGAGAGCTCAGTTTGGTGAGACCCTGACATCTGGCCCAGGGGACAGCCATGTGACAAAGAAGCTGTCAACAGAACAATAACACAACACCCAACACGACATGGGCAAAGATCAGTCTCCCAAACTGAAACTCCTAACTAAACTGAACTCCTTTGAAAAATAACTATTCGACTCATTGCTAGCTATTTAGCAACCTGTTGTAAAAGCCCCCCATTTAGAGTCAGGAACTCATGACCCTGACTTGGGGATGTGGTTTTCAAAGAAAGTTACAAGATCTCAATTGCAGCCGGGATGAAAAATTATGACTAAAGTACACTCTCTTGTGACCATATAAGCAGCAGTCCTGAGTGAGACCCTTTGAGCTCTCTTGGACTGCTGTGGGCTGCAACCAGCATCTCCCTCTGAGTGGGGCATCTCAGAGCCAGCAAACTCTCACATTTGCTGGAGTTGGAGGAACAGCGAATGATGTTGAGAGAGCCTGGGATGATACCCCCTCAACCGAAGGCTCAACCCTTTGCCTGTTGAGAAGATGCAAAGGCACCAACCTGAGTCCTTCACTGAATTTGAGGTGAATTTTTCACAGGTATATACCTTGTACAAATTCTTTAGGTCTATGTGTGTATGAGTATGCTACAGCAAATGTACCATGAATGTGGCTTTCCTTGGTTCTTTAGTACTTTAGATTTTTAAGTCAGGCCTGTGAGCAAGTTACTGTTGTGCTATAGTAAATTCTATATGAATCCTTTGTTAAATTGTTTAACTTAACCTATTCATTAAATGCTGTTAAGTGCTGTTAAAACCTTTAGGCCTAAACTGTTGGTCAAGTCCAGGGCTCAGATTAGCAAGGGGGTCTGCTCCAAATCTTATGACTCAATGGACCTTCCTTATTCGTTTCTATCCTTACCCTTCCCTATCCTTATTCCACCCTCCCCACCCCACATAGATAATTTTTGAGTTGGTTTTGGTTTTAGATTGACTGATTTTAGATTTTAGTTTGCTTTTTCCTCTATGTGCTTTAACCATCCAGTAAGTAGTAGAGTGAACCTTGACAATGAACTTTGTCATGCTTTCCCTTTAAACTTAAACCTGCTTTTGCTGATAGGTTTGTCGGTGATTCTTTAAGCAACCATAAAACACTGATTCACAACAGACCCCATTCTGCTCAGACTCACTTCAAGCATGAAAGACTCAAAAGCTTCCTACTTACGTGCTTGAGTTTAGACACTGGTTCTGAGGGTAGATTCAGATGATTAGTCCAGTCCTTTAAAAAGGGTCTGTAAAAGTCAAACGAGTTATCAGGTTATTTAACAAATTATCAGGTTATTTATCAGCCAGAAGAAAAGCAGAGAGTTAAATATCTAATCCACTGCTGGTTGTCTCAGACACAAGAGCTTGGGAGAAACTTTCGGAAATCAAAAACCTGTCAAGGAATACTACCACATACTATTAATTCTTTGTCTTTTGTGTGGCAACAGAAAAGCAACAGAAACCATTAACATCCAAGGTTGTGACAAAACTTCCATAGACAACAAAACTAACCAAAATTACTCCTGCAGGCAGTGGTCTGGCAGGTAAGGGGTTTGGAGGCTCCCAACTTGCCCTGTGTGTCACAGACAGCTGAGGTCACGCTGCTGCGACGCTGCAGGTCACAGTGGTGCCTCGGAGCATCTTGGCCAGGGTTCGCTCCAGCACGGTTGATCCACAAGCCCTGCAGCTGTCGAGGCACTGGCAGCTAAGCAGGAAGGTGGGACAGCAGGTCACTGTCAGCTCCCAGTCCTGTCCTCGCCCTCCTCCTCACAGAACTGGAGCCCTCTGACAGCAGCTAGCTGTGGAGTTCTCCTACCCCGCTGCTCTGGGGTGAGCAGCTCAGCCCTCTGGGAATATTAATGCCCGCGCAAGTACTTTTCTGTAAGAAAGAGCCTAGAGAGTGAGGGGACCATCCTGTGCTCTGCCCAAGTGCTGCACTATGCCAAAAAGAAAGGTCATGAATCTTCTCTCATTTCTATTACATTAATGGTGTTTCCCAGAGCCTGGCACCAGGGATTGGTTTGCTCTTTCTGCTCCTTGATCTGCTTCTTCTTCCCATATTTTCCTGCCAGATGCACTGAAAACACCCCTTCCTGATATTAACCTATCCCAAAGGCCACTGGAAGCTGCCCTTAAAATCCAGTGGTGAGACTCCAATCACCCCTTCCTCGAGATCTGGTTCCAAATCTGAGTTGTTGGCAGCAAGGCCTGTTCTGCCAGAGCCAGGAGCTGAGATGAGAAAGTTTCACAGAGACTCATAAAATATGCAGAAGAGACACCATCAGCCACTGGGAACGGACAGCATTCAAACCATCCCTTTGCTCCTGCTGCCAGTAGCTACAGACCAGTGCCAGGGTGCTGTGGGGCCAGAGTCCAGACAGCGAGGCCCTGGCAGGAGCTGGTTCTTTGTATGCAGGTCAGAGAAGGCAGACACTGGCCAGTGGGGTGAGTCAGCTATACCTCAGACCTTTACAGATCATTTCGTCCAAGCCCAACACCCTCCTGACTTACTTTGCACTTGGGCATTTCAGCCCTTCCTTGGCTGCTTGGCACTCCTGCAGCTGGTTCCTCCGTTGCTCTGCAGAGAGATGACAGGAGATGCAGTGCACACAGCACAGTCTTTGTACTCGAAGAATGAGTACCCATGACAATGGATTTCTGTTACTCTCAAGCACTACAGTACACATTTCTCGACCTCCCTGCCTGGGGAGCCTGGCAATGCTGCACCCAGAAATTCCCATGTACATGGTATTGCCCAGAGGCTCATTAGCACTTAAGTTCCCTGAGCCTCACAGCATGGAGCCGCTCAACACCTCAGCTGTGCCAGCCGTGCGGGGCTCAGTCAGTCTGCAGAAGGACAGGGAGATGCTGCCCTTGAGTCCATTTCAGCCGTGTATCCCGCAGGCCTGCACCCACTAGCAGCAAAGCCCTCTTCTAACAAAGGTAAGAGGGAAAAGCAAGGAGTGTCTCAACAGGAGAACAGACGATACTTCCGACACCCTCAGTTTGGCTGCAGCACTGGGGCATCTCATAGCAAGAGCCCAGCACCACCCCATCCCCAGGGCCCCTGCCCGTAACACTCTCTCACCCTTACCCGATCACCCACATCTCGACCGGGGCTCTAGGGGCACATCAAGTTCCCCCAACCCTCTGCCCCCAAGGCTTCCACAGAGTCCCAAGAACACGGCCCCTCAACACACCACCAGCCCTCCCACACTGCCTTCTCCCCAAACCACGTCCCTGAGCCCGTTTTGTGGGCACTTCTCGCTGGTTCCCACACCCTCACCCATCTCCCCCAGCCCCCCAGGCTGCTCCTGACCCCTCCCCACTTGCCCCCACAGGCCTGTCTTTGCCCGCTCNCGCAGACTCTCAGAGCCCCGTTCTCCCCCACCCCCACACGAGCGCCCGCACCCCCCAGTACCGAGACCTCTCAGACCCCGCTCCATCCCGGGCGCTGCCTCAGCGCGACCACCGGCACGCCCATCAACCGCCGCACCGCCCCTATTGGCCACCGCCTTCTTCAAACCGACCAATGGAGAGAGCCAGGAGCTGCCTTAGCTCCGTTATTGGCTGAGGGAGTGCAGGGGGCGGTGACAATGCGTCCCCTCCGGCGGCGGCAGCCACCGGGGCGGGGCGGTTCCCTGCAGTGACGCGCGTTGCCCAGCCGTGACGAGCCGCGTCGTGACGCACCGTGCCAGGCCACAACGTGCCACGGCACGGTGTGCGATGCCAATGCACGTCTGGCCGCGAAATGTCATGCCATGCTATGTAACGCCACATGATACCATACCACACCATGCAATACCACACAATGCCACGGTACACCATGCTATGCAGCACCATGCTGCGTGCGCCACATGATATGGCATGGTGTGGTGTGAAATTGCATGACGTCGCACTATACTATGAGATATCATGCCATACTATGCAATGCCACACCACGCCACTCATTGTCCTGCTGTGCTGTGCCCAGTATGCCATGCGGTGAGCTGGGGTGGTGGCAGTAGCTGGGGCAGAGATGACAGCTCCAGATGGCTGCCAGGGCTGCCGGGGATCTGCCATGGGATACCCACCCCAGTCACCTCCCAGCTGTGGTGCAGGCATGGAGACAGGGTGGTGGAGGGTCCTGTATGGGTCTGGCCAAGTCAGGGTGATCCCTGGGCTATGGGGTGGCCCCCCGCTGCCTGGGCTTTCACCCAGGCTTGGAGAGTGCCCAAAAGCAGCCAAAGCTTCCCGTCCATAACCCCATCCCCCATGAGAGGAATGAGCTGAGCAGTGTCGTCCTGGAAAACCTTTTATTTCTACCTCCATCCACATACAAGTTAAAAGCAACAATAAATAAGGGGGCACAATAAATAAGTACAAAAGCATTGGGCAGACACAATAAATAAATACAGATTGGGGTGGCTCAAGCCCATGGGGCCCAGAGCTGCTATTTCACATGAAATAGATGAGGAGAGGGGTTGTGTCCCAGGGGGTTGTACTCAGTACATACAGCCTGAAAACCGGTGACTGCCGGTTGGGTTGGTGCAGGGTCCTCAGCGCCTGCTCAGCTCATAGGTAGCAATGTTCACTTGGTCGGGGGTGTTGGTGATGCTGACAGGCTGGCGGGGCTGCAGGGATGTGCAAACAAACCAGCCAGGGAAGGCAGCCGACTCAAAGCGGGTGGTCCCCTCAGCTGGGCTGTCCAGGCGGTAGAAGATGAAGCGGGTCAGCTCCACACTCTCAATATCCTTTCTGATGTCAGCTTCCTATAGCCAGGGGGGTGAAATGGGGATCAAGGAGGAATGGAGCCACCAGCCCCAAAGAGGACAGACTGGTGGGACCCCCTGCTCACCTCCAGTTGCAGCACGGGCTTGGCACCACTCATCACACATGACATGTAGAGCTGGTAGCCCTTGATACCCAATGCCACCGGCACCCTTCCAGACTCTGGGCTGCCGTGCGATGACCGGGGACGGTACAGAGCGATGTTGAGCTTCACTGCAAAGAGAAGGAATGGGTTAATGGGTGGTCCTGGGGCTATGGAGTGGCTCCTGGGTGGTCCTGGGTTTGGGGACAGGGACATTGTAATGGGACCATATGCTCTCACCTTTCCGTCCAGCAGACGGTCCCTGCAGGTGCAAGGCCACCAGCTGGGTGGGTGACTCCAGTACAAAGCACTTGTGGTCAATGTCCAAGATGTCGAAGGACTGGGAGCGAGTGTAGCGGAAAACGGGTGCCCTGGTGTAACTGCCCTTGATGCACTGGAAGGAGATGGGCTCTGTGGGGAGGGAGACAGTCAGGGGGATGCTGATGCTCCCAGGTCCAAGAGCCTCCCCCAAGAGTGTCCTCTGGCTGGGGTGACACCCCTGACATCACCCTCATACCAAAAATATCATCCAAGAAGCTGCCAAGGTCACTGTCGGCAAAGTCCTTGTGCGACGGCTGCTTTAGGAGCTTGGTCACAGCAACCACCAGGATGGCAGCCCGGCGAAAGATCCTGGAAGGGTGTCCCTTTGTCACTGTCACCTGGATGCCCACCCCAGGCGATGTCACCTCCAAGTCCAGTTGGGGCTTCTGGGGAGGAAAGGGAATGCAGGGTGAGAGCCTAGCTTCCCTACCACATAGACTCCACTGCTCCCACCACTCCAGTGTTACCTTCTGCAGGCAGAGGTAGTTGGGGCCATAAAATGTCTCCTCGTTCAGGCTGAAAGGCAAAGAGACATGGTGAAGTCAGGGCCACGAGTGCAGCATCATGTCCCCAAAGTCCTCTCCAGCATGTTTTTTCTTACCTACTGCTCTCCAGTGTGTCCAAATCAGGGACGAATGCCATTGCCGCCACTGACTGCAGAGTCCTGGGCAGAGATCTCACAGTACCTGCAAACTGCTGAGGCACTTGGTTGCCTGCTCCTGCCTGTCCTGCCTGCAGTGTTGTTCGGCTGCTCTCTGAGCCTGGTGTTGGTGTGGCTGGTTTTCAAGAGCCTCTAGAAGGAAGCGCTGTCAGAGTGGGATTTCCAGGTTTTGCAACATCCGGTTTTGCCCAGTTCCTCTGTTGAGTCTGGGAGGGCTGGGGGGCTTGGTTGCCCCCAAGCAGTGCAGTGGGGAGGCTGAGCATGGAGCAGAGAAGGGGATGCTCTAGGACCAGAGTGTGGGGCAGAGCAGCGGATGCTCTGGAGCTGGGGTGTGGGGCAGAGCAGAAGGATGCTCCAGGGGGCAGAGCGGAGAGGGGACGTTTGGGGTTGATGTGTGGGGCCCGTGACTATGTACCAGCCTGCCATTTGATTGACCCAGCTGGGAGTTAGACTCATCCAGCCCCAGCTCCAGCCCTAGTCCCAATCCCTGCCCCAGTCCAGCTGTGATGACACCCACCCTTGTCAGGGCTGGGGACTGGCTGCCCTGGAAGGGGCAGTGGTGTAAGTGCTGCCACTCCATTTCCCCATGGCTTCCTTCCACACTGCCCACACCCACAGTACCATGGCCAGCTGTGCCCCCTCTGTCACCTCTCCTCTCCCCACTGCCCCAACACCAGTGGGTGCAGGACCCTGCTGTTCCCTTGGTCCCTTGTACCCACCCATGCCACCCTGGGGACATGGCCTTCAGAGACAAGGCCTTTAGGGACGCTCCTCATCCCCATGTCCATCCGGTGTGACAGATTGCACCATGCTGGAAGGGCCGGGGATGTGCGTGGCCGGGCTTGCGTGGACTCGGGCTGTTGGGGTGTTTTCCTAGCACCTGTTTCACTTCCTGAAAGGGCCAACCAGCCCTGCACAGCTCCTGTGGCTGAGACTGGTACCACCATGACTCACTGGCAGGAAATTGCCAGAAACCCAGAGCTCCCCAAGCACCTCCTGTGCCCCTCCGGGCATTCACTGGCTGTCACACACGCTGGGACATCCCCAAAGGTCTGAGGTCCCCTAGGGCAAGGGGTCCTCCACGCCACAGTGGAGGTCCCCAGGCCACGGTTGAGGTCCTCAAGCCATGGTGATGGTTTTAAGCCATGGACCACGGTGGTTGTCTCCAGGCTGTGGTGAGAGTTCTCTGGTCATGGTGGGGGTCCCCAGGCCATACCAAGTGTCTCCAGACCATGGTGAGAGTTCTCTGGCTATGCTGGAGGTCCCCAGGCCGTACAGAGGACCCCACGCCATGGTGGGGGTCCCCAGGCCACGGCAGTACCTTCCCCCCGCGCTCGGCCCCCGCCCCGCGCTCG
>VZRJ01012341.1:18919-51876 GCA_013397565.1 Ptilonorhynchus violaceus | reverse complement strand
AGCGGGGCGGGGGTCCCACTGCCCCTTCCCGCGCCCGCCGGCACGCGGGGCTTCCGCGCGCCCTCCCTGCGCCCTCTTGCAGGGCCTCTTCGTCCTGTCCGTCAGGTCGGGCAGTGCCGTCCGAGCCCGCGGCGCCTCCCGGTGAGGTCTGGTGGGTGCTAGTGGGCGGGGGTCGGCGGTGGAGCGGCCGCAGAGGGTCTGCCCCGGCCCCCGCCTGCCCCGAGGCCTTCGGCTGCCACGGGTCGGAAGGTGCCCGGTGCTGGATCAGCTGTGGCTGCAGCCGGTGGCTCTGGCCCCGCTGCTTTCTGGAAAGCGGGATTTGTGCCGTTTTTAACCTAGAAAGTGTTCCCAAATCCCAAGTCATTCCTAAGTACCCACCATGTAGGCTGACGTTCCTATCCCAGCTGCAGCTGGATCACATTTAGCACTTTAATCTGCTTATTGGTGCGCTCTGGGCCGTCATCTGTTGTGGGTATTCCTGACGTTTGACCTTTTGGTGAGGTTTGGGCTGTGACTGGCTGCCCTTCTGCACTCTCCTCAGCCGTCATTCCCAGTGTGACTTTTGCATTCCTGTGTGACCCCAGTATCCCTTATCTCAGACTCGATTTCCTACGTCCTTGCTTCTGGTTCTCTTTTTTGATCCGTCTTGGAATCATCCCTGCTCCAAGTTTGCCTTGTCTCTGTCTGAGCTCCCAGCTCACCCTTCCTGCAAGAGGTCCTCAAAGAGCAGCCAGTTCTGCTCATTTTGGGTCAAACCCTGGCATTAACCTCCCTGTTTTCCAGAGAGGTCACTGGATGCTGCTCAGGGACAGCACTGAAACTGGACACCAAAGTGGAGATGCTGCTGCTGCTTCTGTCCTAAAGCTTTTTCCCTACTGTGTGCATGCCAGTGCTCTGGCACCTGATTCAGTTGGCTCTCTGAAATATCACGGAATCATGGAATGGTTTGAGTCGAAAGGGACCTTAAAGATCATCCAGGTCCACCTCCTCTGCCATGGGCAGGGACACTTTCCGCTGGTTGCTCCAAGTGCCATCCAACCTGGCATTGAACTTCCGGGGATGGGGCAGCCACAGCTTCTCTGGGCAGCCTGTGCCACGGCCTCCCCACCCTCACAGGGAAGAATTTCCTCCCAATATGCCATCTAACCCTGCCCTCTGGCAGTGGGAAGCCAGTCCCCCTTGTCCCGTCATTCCAGGCCCTAAAGTCTCTCTCCAACTCTCTTGGAGCCCCTTTAGGGACTGGGAGGAGCTCTAAGGTCTCTCTGGAGCCTCCTCTAGGCTGAACACCCCCAGCCTTCTCAGCCTTTCAGATAAATACCCATGTATGTTTTGCTGTGTAGATCTGAAGAGGGTGACCTGGGAGAATCCCTGGTGCTGTGGCACTCAGAGTCTTGCACCTGCTGACCTTTCTTGCCAGGTGTGATTGTGGGCAGGGTGGAAAGGACAAGTGGTTCCCTTTTTTCTCTGGGTAAATCTGTCAAACACTTCGGCTGAATTCCAGGGATTCTGGGTGTTCCTCAGGCTTTTTGAACCAAAACCTTATGGTTTGTGATGGGAAGTGTAACCCCTGTTGTGCCAAGCAGACAGAACTACAGAATCACAGAATATGCTCAGCTGGAGAATATGCTTGGCTGGAAGGGACCCACAGGGATCATCAAGTCCAGCTCCTGGCCCTGCACAGGACCATCCCCAAGTGTCAGACCGTGTGCCTGAGAGTGTTGTCCAAATGCTTCTTGAATTCTGTCAGGCTTGGTGCTTTGACCACTTCCCTGGGAAGCCTGTTCCAGCGCTCAAACACCCTCTGGGTGAAGAACCTTTTTCTAATATCTAACCTAAACCTCCCCTGACACAATCCTTGGGTCCTGTCACTGGTCACTACAGAGAAGAGATCAGTGTCTGAACTAGATTCAGCAAGGCAAACCTGGAAGGCTGGCTGGCAAAGTGCTGGCCATGAAGGTGTGTTGTTTTCTCCAGTCCCCTGTGAAACTTCATTTTAATCTGGTGAACACACGATAACTGCTTTGACATTGGGCTGCTGCTCGTTAAACTGGTCGGGGATATGGAAACCAGCCAGCTGGGTCACCTCCAGCCTTGGGTCCTGCCTCTTGCGGGAGGAGCTGGGTGGAAAGGGCAGCTCTAAGAAGAGCTGCTACAAGTGCCTGCCCCATCCCCAGGATGATCCTGCTCCAGTGCTTTCCTTGGGCTGTGGCAGTTGGTTGTATGTGTGTAAACCCCATGGCTGACCCTGTGGCCTACCGCCTAGCTAACCCCAGGCCTCCCAGTACGTGCCCTACTGAAAGCTGCAAGGTGGAACCTCTTAACGGTCCCACACGGGCTCTGGGTTACTTTTCTGGGTTCTCTGAGCAGGAAGAGCCCCTCTCTGGGTCTTTCATCTGCATTGACATTCTTCTATGTCTGGGCTTTTGAGGAGAAGCAGTCTGCCCTGGAGCCCACTTTGCAAGTGCTTTACAGTACTGTAGCCCTACTTTACAAGTGATTTTACCCGTAGATGGTTTCTTCCCAGCTTTATCCTGGTGCACCTCACAACCAACCAAGACGAAAAAACCTCAGCCAAGCAGAGTGGTCACAGAAATTGAAGTCCAGATCTACCTGGGAGGGAGAGTGGTGGAAGAAGCTGAAATCAAAAAATGTGGGTGGCTTTGATGTGCAGCAGCTCATCTGAGGCCGGTGTTGGCTACCTGCCAAGCAAATCTGCTGCTCACTGTTGTGACAGAGGAGATGACGATGTCGTGCTGCCAGGAATGGGAGAGGCAGACCCAGCCGTGCTGAGCGTCGTGAGCGAAAACTGCATTTCCAAGCCATCAGGGGCCCGGCCATGGGACAGGGTGGATGAATTAATCCGAATTAAAAACTGATCCTAAGCTCAGTTCTCTTTGCTAGGGGAGGGGGTTGTCTCTGCTCACTGCTCTCCTTTGGTGATTCCTAACCCACTTTTCTATTCTCTCCCAACAGGAACTTGCGTGAAGCAACGGGACAAACATGCTTAATTTAAGGACTTGTGCAGCAAAGCTGAGGCCGTTGACGGCCTCGCAGACTGTAAAGACAATTTCCCAACATAGACCGGCAGCACCCAGGACGTTCCAACAGCTCAGGTGCTACAGTGCACCGGTGGCTGCCGAGCCATTTCTAAGTGGGACTAGTTCAAACTATGTGGAGGAAATGTATTATGCTTGGCTGGAAAATCCCAAAAGTGTACATAAGGTAAGGATCAACCTTGCCAGGATATCACCTTCTTTTCTCTGTGTGTCTGAGCAGTGGGTGCAGGTAAGTGCCGCCTCTTGAGGAGGAGTGAATTCAGCTGTAGGGGCCGGCTGTTTGTGGATGGTCCTTCTGCCTCACTTTGCCCAAAAGAAACAGCAGTGATTCCTGAGCAAGAGTCAAGAGGAGCTTTTTCTGTTCAAGAGGGAACGCCGTGGGCTTGGGACACAGGCAACATCCTGGATCACAAACGGATACAAGGAATGGCTTCTGGGAATTCACCTGTAGCAAGCTCCCAATGCTGTATTTTTTCTGCCTATGATGGCTCGTCAGGAGGGTTTATTCCAGAGTGGAGGATGGGGAAGAGGGGCAAGGAGGGTATTCTCCACATCATGACTGGTTTCCTTTTTGCCTCAGGCACAGGTGGTGTTCCATGTTGAGGCAGGTGTAGCTAAGCTTGACTTTGAGCTGGTGTGCGCAAAGCCAGACTACTGATCTGCAGACGGGGAGGGGGACAAGATCTGGTGGCCAGAGGGATTCCCACCAGCTGTTACTGAACTTAAAACTGGGAAAACAACCAGGCTGTGGGCAGTATGCAGATGTCTGTCCTGATCTGGATCCCCGAAGCTCTTCTAGCAAGGCTGAGCCCAGCATCTGAGGGCTCAGCTGGGAAGAGGAGTTCTGAAACCTGACAGCATTTTTTCCTATCCCCAGTGTTTCACAAGGAAAATGTTCCTCTGGTGACTAAGTCTCAGTATTGCCCAGGGGATTTTTAGGACGGTTTTGAACATGTCTTGATGTGGGTCAGGGATTTTCATTATTCATGAGCCATGTGCAGACCAGGATGGAACGAGTGAATGAGCAGTCAGGGGTATAAGGAATCCCATGCCCCAGCACTCGTGGTAGTTTTCAATAGCACTGGTCCTACACATCCAAAATGCAGATGCTAGAAAGTTCTTAAGGTAGGATCAAAGCTGGATTTTCAAAAAAATGTTGACTTTATGCTGCTTTGGAGGCAAACAGGTGGCTGAGCCAAACTATGGACTCAGAAATCGCAAAACATCTTTGTTTGGGTAGTGCCCTTTACCAAATAGTGACTTGAAAGCTGCCCAAGCACATGGTACAACCCCTCCTTTGGAGGTGGGATATTGAATTTAAAGCCAGGAACTTAAATACTGTAGCCTTATTTAAAAATAAGTGAGGGTTACCCCACCTTGTCCCAGCGAGAGACACAATCATGTCTTTGGCAGAGAGTCATGGTGTGATACCAGCTCTTTTATTCCAGACCCTGGACAGTCTCGAAAGTCACTCCTAGCAGATGCGAGAGTGAAAATCAGGACTGACCGAGGTGGCTGGCTGGGAAGTGAGTTTGGGTCCCGTGGCCAGACCTCTGGTTTGCTTCTGATCTTGTCTCCTCATTAATGTGTCTCATCAGCCTGTCTGTACGTAGGCAGGGCACGTGCACACTTGGCTGAAGAAGTTGGAGGAGAATTTAGGTTGGAAGAAGACTCTGGAACCTCTACCCTGGCATCCAGCATGGAAGTGGCCCCTAGCTTGTAGATGACATCCATCTTCATGGCTAGACCAGGTCACTCGGGGCCTTGTGCAGTCAGGTTTTGAGCCCCTATAAGGGTGGAGCTCTCACTACCTCTCCAGACCCCTAGTCCAGTGTTTATGGTGAAGAATTGCAAGTGTATGATTTCTGGGTGACTGACTCCAGGAAATCAACGTCTCTGGAAGTACTTCCAGTGCTCAGAGAGCAGTGCAAGAATTAACATAGGATTTTTCCTGCTGCGTGGCTGGGACTTGTTTGTGACAGCAGGAAAATCAGTGTATGAAATGAAATGAAGTGGGGTCTTGCCATTTGCAGGAAGCAAACCTGAGACTCATGATGGAAAAAACAGGTCTTAGGGACTGCTTTTCCAACAAAACCAAGGTTGGCAGATGGGGGTTGGAGCAGGGAGATGGGACTGCATGATCTTTGAGTGTCCCTTCTAACCTAAACCATTCTGTGATCCTACAAAATCCATCTCCAGGTCCCAAAACTTCTGGTGGGGTTGATGCCTGAGTCGATGTGGACTTAGCTGTTTCTTCCTGGTGCACTTGGCCTCATTCTGGCCTCGTCTCTTGTGTGGACTCCACCTCGTTTCAGTGGTGTGTTTACCAAGATCCCTTCCCATCTCCTCTCTGCACTCCTTTGTCCTCTCTGCTCCTTTTAATGGGTCCCATGTTCCTGCTGGGATGCTGAACCTCTGTGTCTCTGGTCACATTGGCTTGCAGTCTCCATCAGCCTGTGTCCCCTCCAGTGGAGGAACGTGCCACTCCCGCCCTGATAAGCATTGGCCTCTGTCCTGCCAGACAGAGGGTCAGATCCTAGGGTGGAGCTCTTGGAAGGAGCCAGGCTGTCACGGGGACCTGGCTGAGGCTTATCTGTCCCTTTGTAGCATGGAGACCAGCTGCTCCTGGCTGTGCTGTGTCCCACTAGGGAGGGACGCATTCAACTGGGAAGAGCTGAGGTGTCCTCACTGTTGTCTCCAAAAACCTCTGAAGCTTCCAGCTGGTGTGATGGTCCTAGCTGAGCACAATGAATCCATTTCCGCTGTGTAGACGCCAGGGGTTTAAACTGCAGAACAAGTTTCAGCACTTGTTTAAAAGAGGGAAGGTAAAAAATAAGGTTATTTTAGGGAGTTTTCTGCATGCAGTCCTTCAGTTGAACTCCAGTTTCTAGGTCTGATGAGCAGAGTTGGATAATAGTAACAATAGAATAGTGAAAATTAGAGCAGAGCTGGAGAAAGAGGAGGTGAGGGCATGGGATAGGTGCTAGTGGGCTGCCACAGGGTCGGTGCTGCTTGCTCCTAGGACGTGTTCCCTGGGAGTGGGGACACCATCCTTCTGATCCCTGTTTGACCAGCTTGGGTGCTTGGCACAGCCCACACTGTCTCCCCATACCCTGAGCAACATCATGGGTGCTTCAGGAGAGATGGCCAAAGAGCTGTGACTGCAGGTGGCTGGTACCTGCATACACCTAGGGTAGTTTCTGCCTCCCTAAGCAGCAGCCCTGGAGTTTGAGTTGAACTGGGAGAAAGGGACACAGCTCTCCCCATGGGTCTGTACATGAAACAGCCCTTAACACGGACTCCTTAACATGCCAGTGTTTGAGACTTTAAATTGAAAGAGGTTTGATGACCCCATCACACCTCGGAAAACTGAAGGTTCTTGTCTAGGTTGATAAAGCACACAGCAGTGTGCATAGCACAAACCCATTGGTTGCTGCTTGATTGCTTGATTGCTGCTTTCAAAGATTACCTGCCCTAAATTTGGTTCAGGCTCCTCCTCCTCCAGCCTTAGGTTCTGATGTTCCTCTTCTTCCTGCTGGAGCAGGAGGTGCTGCCAGGCTTGTGGACCGTGCCAAGCAGGGTTGATGCTTCTGGAGCCTGGGCGGGGCTCCTCCCCTGTGGCAGAGGAAGGAGCAGCCTGAGCTGGAAGTGGAAGCTACATGTCCCTCATGCACCTCCCAGCCTGAAGCACCCTTGGTGCCTGCAGCGGATGGGAAATGTCACCCCTCTCTCCTTGCTGTGTGTGCCTGACATCTGAGCTGGGAAATGGGACATGTCAGTGTGAGCCCACACCCTTCTCCAGGAGCTGAGTCTGGTAGAATGTGCTGACTTGGCTTAGTGAGCTGGTATTGGGCTGTTCCCAATAGAGGAGCCTGCCCTGAGCTCTGCTCACAGAACTGAGCTCAGGATCCCTTATCTAAAGCCTGAACTATCCCGGTGTGCGGCAGGCATCTGGCTCACCAATCCCACTTTGCATGGAGGAGCACTGGGAAAGCCAGGGCTAATGTTTTGTGTTGTGGCTATGGGACTGTCTAAAAATGCCCTGAATCTGAGCTCTCTTGTACCCAAAATGTATATGTATATATCTTATACCCCATATGTGTCTATACAGGGTATAAAAGCCAGTGGAGCACTCACAGAGCTGCCATGGGCACAGAAAAGTCAGAGGGGAATAACCCAATGAGTTTATTACTGCTCTTACCTTTGGCAAGTGCCGGATTAAGGCAAAGTTCTTCCCATGATGAAGCAGGATAACTGATGGGGCTGTTCAGCCTCTCCCATGGGACATGTGAGCTCCAGAGGCACCTCTGTGCTCTCCCCAGAAACCCATAGGGTGGCCCTTGGATACTCTTGAATTTGAAACCACATCAGCACATTGAAAGCTGATGTTTTTATGGCACTTATCAGGGTCCCAGCCCTCCCTGTGCTCTCCGGACTTCATTCTGTGGAGCAATAAAACACTCAGTGAAAGTGCCCAAGTTGATCCAGCCGGTGCCACACCTTGTTTGCTGAGTTTGAAGTGAACTTTTTCTTTCAAAACAGAAGCAAATTGCAACTCTGAGAGGCTGATATTGGTGAATGAGTGACAGAAGAGAGTAGGTTCTAAAGGCAACACCCTTGGATCTGTCCCTGTCCCCGGCCCCCTCCCAGACTGACAGGTGCTCCTTTTCTCTTGCCTGTCTTTATTTTCCAGTACACTGAACAACCTTAAACCACGGAGCAAAGCAGCCAGCCAGGTTCCTCTCCATCCCAAGGGTGTGGGACCCATCCCTGGGTGCTTGTCCCTCCACTCGCAGGAGCTGATGGTTTCAGGGGCACCCAGCTCTGTGAGCCTGGGGAAGGAAAGAGCAGGCATGGAATAGAAAGCAGCTCTCCCTCTTTTCCCACTGAAATTTCCTTTAGCAGTCAGAACAGGGTTGAGTGTTTTCTGTCTTCCCTTTTTTTTTCCCCTTGGGGGAGTGATGGTTTATCAGTTAGAGTGTCAAAATGCTCCAGATTTTATTTATGTTCCTTTAGCATGACCTGTTTCTAAATTTATTCACTTTGTCATGTGGTGGGGTGATGGGGTTTGGGTAGATTGGGATTGGAAATACCTTCCTGGGGCATGTGATGGGCGCTGCAACTGGAGGAGTTCTGGGGGGAACAGCTGAGCTGGGGCGACTCCAGCAAAGAGCAGGTTTTTAGACCTCTCCACCCCGCTTCCAGGGGGCAAAAACTGTTTTCTGCCCCAAACAACCCCTGGAGCTTCTTTGAGGGGACTTTTCCACTTGATTTAAACACTCTGGGGAAGGCTGGGCAGCGCTTCGCCCATCTCCGATCGCCAAGGCTGGGTTTGGTGCTGTCCAAGGTGCAGGATGCCAAGCTCCCAGTTGGCGTAGGGAACCTTGGGCTGAAACCGGCATGCAAATCCCACAGGATTTGTTTGCTCTGGCTAGCTTCCTGGGTCTGTGCTGGCACACGGCTGCTGTTCCGCTGTGCCCTCATCCTTTGCCATCACTTGGTGGCATGTGGGATGAGGCACAAATGTGACGGGAGGATGTGGCTTGGGTTTTGTTTGCCAGGCTCTCCCACAAATCTGTTGGTGCCTCTACAAGGAGACAAGTTAACTTGGGTTTAGCCTGGGACACTTCCAGGTTTTTCAGACTTGGAAGAGTAGGACAGTTACACCAAGTTTGTCAAGGGCTTTTTTCAAGTGTTTCGATTTGTTTTCTTAACACCTAGAAATGCCCATCTGCAGAAGGAACAGGAGCAGAGGTGACAACTGCCTTGCTCTGGGCATGGGAGAGCTGGTTTGGGAGTTTTGGTTTCTGTAGTGCTGGCATTGGTGTCACCAAAAGGATGGGGAAAAATTGAAGAGGGGATAGAAATAGAAAAACATTGCTGGTTGAGGGCTGAACAACATCTTATGCTGGGATTTTGGTCTCAGGCCTTTCAGGCCATAGAGGAAGAGGTGTATTTGATTACAGGGCAAAAATATTTTTCAGAAAATTTTGGGCAGTGGCTTCCTCTGGGGAGAAGGAAATGAGCTGGAAGTCCAGCCTGGGGCTCCTTGCTCAGAGCAGTGGTTCCGAGAGCAGAGCCAGGGGATGAGGTGTCACTGTGTCCTGTCCTGGCTACCACTGCCAAGAGAAGGGTGGCTCTGGGGTTGGTCTCATGCCAAAAGAAAATCCCGATGGATGGGAAGTGGATTAATGATGTAGCTGGAATAGTGGGAGAGCTTTAGTGCTCTTCTGTTCGAGGCAGGTGGGTGTCTTCAGCAGTGGCTGCATGGAGCTGAGGTATGGGGGAGGACGCAGCTCTGTCCCCTGCTTTGGCAGTAGAACTGAGACCTCTCTAACCTTGAGTGAGGAGGTGTTTGGACTGCAAGTGATGACCTTGGTCACCTCTCTTCTTTCCGTTTTCCTAGTCGTGGGACATCTTTTTTCGCAACGCCAATGCTGGAGCTGCTCCAGGCACCGCTTACCAAAGCCCCCCTCCACTGACTACCAGCCTCTCCACCCTGTCCCAAGCCCAGTTCCTGGTTCAGGCGCAGCCTAATGTGGATAAACTGGTGGAGGACCATCTTGCAGTGCAATCTCTCATCAGGGCGTATCAGGTAAGGAGACTTTGTGCCGAGGAGGGTGGTGTCCTTTGTGGGGGGGCTTGTGGTGGCTGAAGTGGGCTGGAGTTAGCGCGATTGATGCATGTATTTGCATGCAGGGGAGCATGCAGGATAGGAGCTGGGCTGTCTGGTTTGGAATAGGAGCTGCTGATCTGTTGGGGCAGAAGCTCAGCTGATGCTTTGATGAACAATAGGAAGATTAAAGCTATTGTCATCCAAACAGGGTGGCAGGGAGGGGAAGGTCTTCCACACAGGATGGTTTGCTACCTTCTGGAATGCTGCTCCTGTGCCGTGGACTCCTGCCATGCTTAGCAGTGGTGTGGAACACCCATCCGGCTTCCCCCCTGTTGCTGAGAGAACTTCTGAGGTCCTAAAATAAAAGCTCAGGAAACATTTCTGTATGATTTGCAACCTGGAAGAGGCCTGTGGTCCCAGTGGGCTTCAGCTCAGACCAACGCTGCTAAGTCAGCCTCCTGGGAGAAATTAGTTTGGAGCAGGAAGGAAATATCCTCTGGCTGGGGGAAGACCAGCAAGTATTTTAACTCGGCAGAACATTTAGATGTGTTTCTATGTCTGTGTCATCCTTTTGCTTTCAGTTGTGCCCTGGTTAATCAAGTATAGGGGCTGTAATTTTGGCTGTGGTGAGAAGTTAATGAACCCAGGTACTGTGCAGTTGTGACCATGAGCTTCTCATCTGTGCCTGTGATGACGCACTTGCAGTGCTGTGCAGTTGTGTTCCTGCTGAGGTATGGGGAAAATCTGACGTAAAAGGCCACGAGTTAAGGCAGGAACTGCAGCACTGGGTGAGTCCAAAGGTCTGCCCAGCCTTGGCCCTTCTCTCTGGCTCCAAGATAGTGCCCCTGCCCTGCCTGCCTCTGCAACTGCAGTGCTGATGTCAGCACCGGGACCTGTTTGTGAGGACCTACATGACTGATTCCATGGGAGATGACCACCCTGCCAGCTCTCAGGCAACTCCTGCCAGTGCAACAAGCGGACAGACACTGAGTTTGAACACGTGGTGACTGATGTAGTTGGAGGCAGAAGCTCCAAGTCAGTGATTTGAACACAAAGTCTATAACCTCTTCAGCGTTCCCATGTCTTCTTCAGGCTCTGAATGGTAGGAAGGTGATAGCTCTTGGGTGTATTTTTCTAAGCTGTCTGTAGTGAGAAATCCACTTCTCTCCCTGCCCTGGTGTCACAGTAGGGCTGTAGCTGCAGTGGGATGTCCAGGTGGGGAGGTTCAGGACAGTATATGGAGGTATGAAAGAGTAGGAAGGTGAAGGAAGCCCTGCGTATGATTGATAACCTACTTAAAACACTACACAATTAATTTCTTATTTGGATCGAGCTTGATTTTTCCTGTAATTACAGGTAAGTAATGACTACTCTGCTGTGGCATCAGTGATGGCTTCTTAATTGCAACTGTGTTTGCCTGTCCAAGTCATTATTAGTTTTGAGTTGTAGAGTGATTTGGTGTGGCAGAGGCATTACAGACCATCTTGTTCCAACCCCCCTGCTACAGGCTGGGACACCTCCCACTAGACCAGGTTGCTCTAAGCCTGGACCAACCTGGCCTTGGACACTTCCAAGGGTGGGGCAGCCACAGCTTTTCTGGGCAATCTGTGCCAGGGCCTCACCACCCTCATAGGGAAGAATTTCTTCCCGATATCCCATCTCAGCCTGCCCTCCAGCAGTGGGAAGCCATTCCCCCTTGTCCTATCACTCCAGGCCCTTGTCCAAAGTCTCTCTCCAGCTCTGCTGGAGCCTCTTTAGGCAGTGGAAGGGGCTCTAAGATCTCCCCAGGCTGAACACCTCCAGCTCTCCCAGCCTGACTCCAGAGCAGAGGGGCTCCAGCCCTTGGAACATCTTTCTTGTTCCTTGTTTTGGCTTGTGTTGCATGTGGACACTAACAAGCAGCATGGCTCCTGTGGGCAAAGAGGTGTTTTCTTTGCTCCCACACTGATCTGAGGATTTTGTGTGTACCTGCAAACTGCTGAGGTAATCTGAAAGCCACCAGGTGTCTCCAGCTCAAAGCTGTTTGCTGGACTAAGTGGCCTCCTGGTCCCTAGGAGAGCATCCTAGCCATGGGGAGCAGCATGGTGAGCTTCCATCCTGCTGAGGGCTATGTGATGGGTTCACCCTTGTGCTTTGCTGCAAGATGAACAAGCAAATAGTTCACAGACACAGCTGGCCCAGAGGAGCTTTCCTGTAGCTGTCGGTGCTCAGGGTTACAGTGTCACCTGACCCTGCAGAGAGCAGGGGGTAATGGTTCTTTCTTCGCAGTTTGCCTTAATGGTGATGGCTGATTTCAGACTCCTTGGCTGGTAAAATCCCATCCTAAAATCCCCATGGGATGTTCTGAATAGGAATGCCTGTAGGTAGATAGGGTCAGATCAGTGTGTCTGGTTTGTACAAGAGGTTTAGTAATCCCCTTGTATTCAAGTGTTTTTCCTGACTTGTAGCAGATTTGATGGCCAGGGTGTCGCTTTACCAGCATAAGGAAGGCTCTGCACCCTGTACCGTGCCATTTTTATTTCTTGCCCCATTCCTGGCATCGCTGAGCCTGAAGCTGGCAAGGAATAATGTGTGGTTCATCAGCTGAAGAGTGCTGGCTGCCAAGATGACCTGAGTTTGCCCAGTGAGATGTGCTGGGATCTGTCCATGGGTACCTACTCCTGTGGAAGCAAAAACCCAGAACTCCTCATCACCTCCAGTTGTTCTCTGTGGTGCCCAATGTGAATTAATTCAGACCTAGCATGGGAACTCCTGGCCCGACTGCTGCTGCCAGGAGTTGTCAGGACTCCCTTGGTGCAAAAACTCCTGGTTATTTCCACACCTGGCCCTTCACAGGAGAGCACTCTGAGTTCTGCTGTGGGCTCTTCTCTCCAGATGAGTGCTGTGACCCACTGCACAGCTGGGCAAATGTTCCTCAGACACATTCCTTGGCCTTGTAGGAGCTACTGCTGCTGGTGGCAATGCCTGTTTTCTCTGCCCTGTTGGCAAGAGAACACCTAGATCTGCCAAAATCTGGAAGATTCATATAATCCCAGAGTAGTTTAGGTTGGAAGGGTCCTTAAAACTCATCTCGTTTCACCCTGCTGCCCCCCTGCCACAGGCAGGGACGCCTACTACAATCTTCCGGGTTGCTCCACAAGCCCCGTCCAACCTGGCCTTGAACCACTGCCAGGAGTGGGGCAACCACAGCTTCTCTGGGCAAATTGCCTCTTCATGTGCCTGTGATGCTTAGGAGGAGACCATCAGTGTGGAGTTAACTGCATCTGTAGAGAGAAGCTGCTCAAGCTGGACACTGAGAAAGCATCAGAAGACCCTTAGACCTCGACTCTGCTGTGAAGGAGTTTGCCATCCCCCCATACACCTGCCAAACCTGGTGTCAGGTAGAGCAGAGCAGCCCTGATCACTGCTGGCAATCTCCTATGTGCTGTAGGTGACAGTAAGCCCAGCTTCTCCAGGCTTCAGCTGCATCTAGAATTGGGGTAGCTCTGCAGAAAATATAGAGGGAAACTCTGCATGAAATTTTCTAACTTTTTTTTTTTTTAAAGGAATGTCTCTTAAATTAACTTGTTTTAATGACTAATCCGTGTTGTTGCTTCCAGGTCAGGGGTCACCACATTGCAAAGCTTGATCCTCTCGGCATTAGTTGTGTAAATTTTGATGATGCGCCAGTAACTGTTTCTCCAAACGTCGGTGAGAATTACTCTGCAAATTAATTCTAATGTAATTTAACTTTTTTACCCCTCCCCTCTTTTGTTTTTCTCTCCTTTTGGTTCCTGTTCTCCTTTCCATTCCTGGTGCATTTCATAGATTCGAGGGCATCATGTAGCACAACTCGATCCACTGGGCATCTTGGATGCAGATCTGGACTCCTCTCTTCCAGCTGATATTATCACATCCACAGACAAACTGGGTGAGGGCTTTGAGAGCAGTTAGTGCTGCATTGCTTGAGCTCCTCTCTCTTTCACAGCTTTGTAGGTAGATTGCTTCACAGGCTGGGGGGGAAGGATCTGAAGTTTCCTTAGTAATGATCACTCTAAAATTGTAGTTGCTGGCAGCAGCAGCACAGTCCTGCCACCCTCAGGGTATCACCCCAGTACTCAGCTCATGATTCTCCAACCAGTGCCAATCAGTGGTGTCACTGAACTTGCTCACCCAGGGCTGGAAGCACTTGCATCTTCTGAAAATGCAAAGCAGAGAGGTTTTGTGTTGGTGAGAGCTGGAGGTCTGTTCTCAGCTCCTCTTGCTGTCCTTGGGGACTCTCAGAGCTGGGGGTGAATGTACTGGGTTCATCTCTGCAGAGCTGAGGCTGCCCTCCTGAACTCCCAGCTTGCCCCAGCATCTGTAACTCCTTTAATTGCCCCTTTTCCAAGGCTGAGATATGTGTCCCTGCTGGTGATCATAACAAGGAAGCTTTGGGATGCATTCCCGTCCAAATAGAGGTTGAAATCCAAATGCCTTTGAGTGAGTGCTGCATGAGTGTTGTACAGAAGTGTGTGTGGTCCCCAGGATCTGAAATCCTAATCTGAACATGCTTAAACCCAGCACCTCTTCATGTGCTTTAGAGCTGATCTCTGTAGTTTGCTGCCATTCTCGTAGCCAGGTTGAGGTTGCTGAACTCTGTCACCTCACTGGTGCTTCCCAGGGTGGTTCCTGGCTCTCCGGGTGCTCCAGAGGCATGCTCATGCTCCTAACGTAGAGTAGAGCAGCAGTGATGATTACTAACCTCACCAACTGAAACAGCTGATCAGAGCGCACGGTGCATGTGAACCACCTTGATTCCTTATTCATGTGCCAGCACAGGGACACCAGCCCTGGACCTGCTGGACCTTCCGACAGGATTACATGTTCCAGGAGTGGTAGGGAAGGAGTAGGTTTTGGTTGGACCAGTTCGCTGGATGATGAGAAAGCTGCTTCATCCCACAGTCTGGACTCTGACGTGCTTGTCTGGAGGACCAAGCCTTGGCCGTACCTCAGGAGCTGTTCAGCTCCAGCTTGGAGCACGTCCTGTGCCTGAGATACTTTGATTGCAAGAGGTGGGGAGATGATGGCTGTGAACCCAGGTGTGGGAGAAGACACATGTACTCACGGTCAGCACTGCGAGGAAAGCACGGAAACTTTTTAGGTGACCTTGAAGCCACTCACCCTGGCTGTGTAGTGGAGAGTGTGAGGAAAGGCTTTTCCAGCTCAGGGTTTTTGGCCTCTGCTGTAGGGACTACAGTTCTGAAGCAGAGCAGGAGGGGAGAGCTCTGAAGCCCTGTGCCTGGTGGATGTGTATCCCTTTTGAGAGTAGAGCAGGGTCTGGATGAAACCCAGAGCCAGTCAGCTGCGAGTGGTGGCAGTGACAGCTGTCCCTTGGCAGGAAAGGGAGCCAGGTGTGGGGAACAGAGTTACTGTGCTGCTCAGGAAATCGTAGACTCACAGAGTGGTCTGGGTGGGAAGGGACCTTAAGAGATTACCTAGTCTAACACACTACCACAGGCAGGGACACCTTCCACTAGACCAGGTTGTTCCAAGCCCCATCCAACCTGTCCTTGAACACTTCCAGCGATGGGGCATCCACAGCTGCTCTGGGCTACCTATGTCAGGACCTTACCACCCTCACAGGGAAGATTTCTGCCTTATGTCCAATCTAACCCTGCCCTTTGTCCATGTACAACCTTCGTCCTGGTCCTGGCACTGCAGACCTTGGTAGAAAGTCTCTCTGCTCCTTTCCCATAAGCCCCTTTATGCACTGAAAGGTCACAACAGGATCTCGTGGAGTTTTCTCTCCTCCAGACAGGACACTCCCAGCTCTCCCAGGCTGACTCCATAGCAGAGAGACTCCAGCCCTTGAAGAATCTCCATGACCTCCTCCGGACTTGCTCCAGGAGGTCCACGTCTGTCTTGCCCTGGAGACCTCAGTGCTGGAGGCAGCACTGCAGATGGGGTCTCACGTGACTGAGGCAGAGGGGTAGAATGTCCCCCT
Organism: Ptilonorhynchus violaceus; assembly: GCA_013397565.1. Classification (NCBI taxonomy): domain Eukaryota; kingdom Metazoa; phylum Chordata; class Aves; order Passeriformes; family Ptilonorhynchidae; genus Ptilonorhynchus; species Ptilonorhynchus violaceus. The sequence continues at coordinate 36,239 of VZRJ01012341.1, read as the reverse complement.
CTGTCGCATTTCTGACGCACCACAGGACATCAGAAGAGCCCCAACTGGGACTGGGAATTGCCCCAACTTTTGCATTTGGCCTTGTTGAACTTCGTGAAATTCACAGTCCCTCTCAGCTTGTCCAGGTTTCTCTGGATGGCATCCTGTCCCTCCAGCATATCAGCTGCAACACTCAGTAGTGTTACCTGGCTGAGGGTGCCCATCATTCCACTGTCCGTGTCATTGATGGAGGAATTGAACCTTACTGGTCCCAGTAGAGACCCTCGAGAGACACTGCTCCTTGCTGCTCTCCACTTGGACATTGAACTCACAGGTCTGCTTCATGGGGAAGGTCAGTTCAGACAGAAGGTTAGCTCAGAGAGCTTTCCTTCTGGTGAGTCTGCTGGTTTTTCAGGAGCCAGGTGTGTTCCAGCAGTGTCCTGGCTTCAGAGGATGCAGAGCCCAATGTGATCCAACAGCAAGTCCTCCCTGGCAGCCCCAGCCAGGGCGCTGGGCTCGCAGCAGTGTCGCATCTGTAACAACATCTGGGAAAAACGGTACAGGCTCCATTTTTCCTGCCTCCCCAGGATGAGTGGCCACAAGCCAAGCAGTGTGTCCCAGTGTGGCTCACCGTGGTGGGAAGCATTGGAAGGGTACCTCAGCATGAGATCTCTGTGTCTGAGCAAGCCCTTAAGCTTAATCTCTCTTCCTTTGTGGCTTTCATGTTAAGCCACCTGTCTTAACATGAAGCACCTGTGGCTACTGGTGTTGATTTAATTCCCAGGAATCTATGAATTCATAGGAAATAATGGAGTCTTGGGAACAAGATGTGCTGGTGGCAGCTGCCAACTCATGCTGGGGTTGTGTCTCTTGGTAGAACCCCAAACTCAGGTGGCTAGATATTATCAAAGGACTTTTTTCAATCTTGCTATAGGGGTTATTTATACTGAGTAGATTTTCCCCTGGTATTCTTATCTTGGAAAACCTCATCTAGTCAATCTTAACTATAACTGGGTGAACTTAGATTGCAAATAGTGCTCAGGAAGTGAGGAAGGAGCTGCGGTGGTGCAGAACATGGAGTTCCGGCTGGGCTTGAGGTTGGGTGTTGCCTGCTTGTGGCAACGAAAGCCAATTTCTAAGCAGATCTGGCTGGCTTTTTTTGCTTTGGAAGAATATGTAGCACTTGACAGGGCAGTTAATATCAGGAGTGGTTTTGAAACTTGGAAACAATCTTGTTTCCTCTTTCTGAACAGTGAAGTCCTTTAAAGGTCAGCTTTTGTGGTGTGAGCTCTGCTGCCAACAGTTTAAGTGGCAGTGCTGTGATTCAAAGGAGTTGGATAGTTAATCTCAGAAACTGATCTTTCTTCTCGATTGCCTTTTGTTCAACAACTGGTTTAGTTCTGGTTTGGAAATTCTCTTTCGATTTAAGCAGTTCAAGCTTTGGGGAAAATGTCGGGGAGAAAATCTGCCTGGGGCTACTCAGTCTGAGGAGTGGTGGAGCTGGAGCCCCCATTTCCCCTTTCTCTTGTCTTTTCTATTTAAAAAACAAAGTAATCTCATCCTGGTCTTCCACTGCAGCTGGTCTGGCATGGTAAGTGTGTAAAACAAAGACAGGACGACTACAGGAACTCAGTATGACCCATCTAAAGAAATAGTACCTTAGCGTGCTGAAATCTGGGTGGTGTGTGGAAGGCTGTGTGTGTCTTAAGTGTCTGTCTGTCTGTCTTTCTCACCGTGGAAGGCAGCTGCCTCTGCCTCATGCCAAGGGGAATTGATGGAAATCCTCCTACAGCTCAGGAAGAGCCAGGCGAGCCCCTGTGGGGAGCTGGGCTTGGAGTGCTGCCCCTCCCCTTTCCCCGCTTTGGGGAGGCGTCTGATTTTTCCCTGCTGACCCAAAGGACAAGTGTTTCCAAGGCCTTTCTTGTAACCCAGGTGAGATTGAGGCACTTGGGTCACCTAACCTAGCCGGGCAGGCAGCTCTGGTGCTGCACGGTTGCCCGCTGCTCCGGTGTGCCAGCACTCCGGCCCGCACCAAGTGTGCTCCAGAAGAGAGGGCTGTGCATGCCTGCCTCGCCGCCGCCATCTCCGCTGTCTTCCTCATGAACTGCCTGTTTGTTAACACCCCAGCCCTCCTCCTCTGTGCAAAGGCACGTTGCCTCCTTTGGGGTGACCTTGAAATCCTGCCAGTAGCATGAGCAGAGCAAACCCTCCAGAGCAGGTGTGGGTGGGAGGCAGTTCCCTGCTTTGCAGAGGGTCCCACTCCCCGTGACAGAGCTTGGCAGGATGCTTTTGGTCATGGCAAATGAAGATGCTGGGCCACCTGCTCTCCCATCAGGGTGTGAGAGATCTCAAACCATGCAGCTCAACTGCTCCCCAGTGTCTGATGCCCCCCTTCCCCTCCTGCTCCTCCCTCCTCTCATCAGACTTCCCACCAAGATTTCTCTCCTGCTCAGTGTGTAGTCATCCTCCATCCCAGCCCTTTTTCCTCTAATGGATTTTGACTGTATTTTAAATACTGTATTTTTTTGACTTGTGCTTTCCATGACTAGTTTTCACAGTTCCAAAGTTTTTTACTAACTTTGACTGCGTCTCTCTATCTTCTCCCTTTCTGCACCCCCTCCCTGCCCCCCCAGACCTCGCAGTGTTCAAGGAGCGGCTGAGAGTGTTAACAGTAGGAGGTATGCAATTAATGAGCCCTTAACCTTCTGGAGTGCAGGACTCTCTTTGAATAGGTTATTCTGGGCATGAACCAAGCTGGTAAAGTGGACCCCTCCCATCTCCCACCACTCCTGAGTTTTGTGATATGTTTTATTTTTAATTTCTACTCAAAGTCTTGACGTAGGTGTGTGCTTAGTGACACTTTGCTGTGTAGAAATCCTCAGTTTAGAGCCTTGCTGGCCTTCTCTATACTGTGTTTGCATGCCTGGCTTGCTAGAGTACACATTTTATTGTGAACATTAATTTTACAAGGCCTCAATCTCCCCCGATGGTTCAAGGTTCCTAAAGTTCCAAGCCATCTTCTGGTTTTCTTGCAGGGAAAATTTGGCAGCTTGCCTTTTTTCCCGTCCAATGGTGTTGCTGCCTATAAATACCAAGCGTTGTCAAAGAGCTGGCAGGCTGCAGCAAAGCAGAAGCAAAGATGCTTAGAGCCCCTAAAACTCCTTGTAAAATCTGATGCTCCCCAAAGTGTGCCAGAGTCTTCAAAGCATCACAGCAGAGTGAGCCAAAGCCCTGTGCTGCAAGGCTGGAAGCCTCAGCAAATTACTGAGGATTCCCTGAAACCTTCAACAGGCAGTTTGTCTGGGATGCTACCTGCTAATGCTGCCTCTCTCCAGGATTTGTGTTTGAATGGGAACCAAAGAGAAGCCCCAGAACCATAGGGCCATACACTCAACTCCTGCCTGGTTTAGTGCTACTAGGCATGGCTCTGGAGCAGAGCTGCTGGGGGCTGGCTTCATTCTGCCTCCTGGGACTCTAGCATCCAGGAGGGTGGTGTGAGCAGCAGAGGGGATGGACAGCAATGGCAGCCAGGAATGTGTCAACTACAGGCTGACTGGGGTGTGCCCAGTCTCTGGAATCGCCCCTCAAGGCTGCACAAGGATGAGCAATGACCAGCCCTGTCATCATGGAATCACAGACTGGCTTAGGTTGGAAGGGGCCTTATATACTATCCAGTCCACTAGATAAGGTTGCTCCAAGCCCCATCCAGCCTGGGCTTCAACAATTCCAGGGATCAGACTGTCTACAGCTCATTGTCCATTCCTGACCAGACAGCCAGGGATAGACTTTCAAGATTAAGTTCAAGGAAGGGACCAGCTCAAGAGGAGCCAGTTTTTGCCTCCCATTGCCCGGAGGAAGGTGGGTTACACTGCCCTGCAGCATTTAGATGGTAGTGTTTCCCATCCCCTCTCTAAAAGAACCCCCAGTTGGAGTCCTGGACTGGTTTGGAGGAAGCTGAGAGGAGTGGTGGTAACTGTCTCCTCTGCAGCTCCTCCTGCAGGAGGTTAGGAAACACCCTGGGACCTGGCTTTGTTAGCAGTGTGGGAGGGACGAGCAGGAGCCTGAGAGAGGTGATGGGGCTGTGGACTCACTGCTTCATCCAAGCTCCTGCTTCAGAAGGCTCCTGCAACTCTCCAGTCCCTGGCTCTGCTTCTGCCTTTCTGCATTGGTTCAGCAAGATCAGCACTGTCCCTCCTCCTCTGTGCCTCAGTTTCCCCAAAGACAACCATGAGCTTCAGTGGGTAGTGAGGCACTCTGATGGCTTTGGGGTACAGCAGAGCTCACCTGCAGCTCTAAATCCTGGCCTCCAGCTCTGAGCCCTGCTCAGCCCCTCTCCAGGCCCAGCCCAGCTTCCCGCAGCCCCCATACCATGAGTAGGAGCTGCTTCCGAGCTATCAGCTGCCACTGCCAAAGGTTTGCTGAGCAGAGCTCAGCAAAAAAGCCCTAATTAAAAAGCTGTTAATTGGGGTTAAAGGGTACCTGGGCAGCCAAACCCCCGAGGAGCTGCTGGCTGCCCTGCTCCCGGGCTGAGCTATTCAGGAGAGTCCGTCAGAGCCCTCTTGCCTTTTCTCTTTCACGCTTCTCTGTCTCTCCCTCCTTGGGGTTTTGTCTGTTTGGTTTTGTTTGTTTTAACCATTTCTTTCTCTGCATTGACTTCTCCATTTTTAATTCCCACCGTGTGCCGACACCTCTGGTGTGCTCGGTGACTCCTCAATTCCTATTTCTTTTCCATCCCTTCTGTTATAATTTGTGGTGTATTTTTTGTGGTTTTGGGGCTCCAAACTCCCTGACTCACCTGGATTTTAATTGCCCATTTCCATGCATATACATTGCTTTGTGGTTCATTTTCGGTGGTGCCTTCCATAATAACTCATTGTTCTGAGCTTAATGTCTTTTTGTTTAATTAAGGCTTGGTTTGTATGCACATAAACCTCCTTCATGCTTATTATTCTTTTTATGCTGCTTTTTTTTTGTCCCTTCCCCACCTCTCCCAAATGCACCTGGTCCCTGTGTGACGGTATCCCCATCCCTCTTCCTTCCTTCTTTCTGTTGCTTGTCCTACCCATAACAAATCCTGCAGGCTTTTATGGTCTGGATGAATCTGACCTCGACAAAGTTTTCCACTTGCCCACAACCACTTTCATCGGTGGAAATGAATCGGCTCTTCCACTCCGGGAAATCATCCGTCGGCTGGAGGTGAGGAGGGCAGGGGTCTGTGCCAGACCTATGTGCAGCCAGGGGCAGGGGCAGAGCAGTTGTCTTTGGAAGGTCCTGGGTCGACCTGCAGATAATAAGATTTTCAGTTTGGGAACTGCTTCTCAGCACTTGCCCCACTCACAAGAGCCACCTTGAGTTACCTGTTTAGCTCTGATTGCCTCCAGCTTCCTGCTGCATTGCAGCAAAGCACTTGGTTTGCCCAAAGTGGGGCAAACCCCAGGCAACTAGATACTGCATTTTTTTTTTTAAACCTCTCTCACTGTGCTTTCCAGTTTGAAGCAGCAGCTGGTGCTGGGAGGGCACAGGAGCAGGCTGGAGGCCAGTGATCCTCTCTCCAGGCACCACAGCAGTGCTGCTGTCCTGTGTGGGGGTCCCTCAGAGGGTCTTGGTTCAGGTTTGAGACCCCTGGGCCTGGGGCTTCCAGCTTGTGCAGCCAGTTCCCCTTTTCTGCCAAATTTCATCCCCTGCTGTGCTTGGACTGAGCACAGGCATCTCTCAGGCATACTGCAGGCTGCTCAGATGGTCTCTGCCGAGACTGGTTGACCTGGGAAGAAGCAAAACTGCGTCAACGTCTTAGTTCAGCTCCTGGAATGGGCTCCTCATGTGTTGCAGGAGGAGCTTCTGATTCTCCCCTGCCCTGTGAGGTGGGATTTTGGGCTGCTCAAAGGTGATGCCACCGAGATGGAAAATCTCTCCTCTAAGGTGGATGTAAAGGATGAGGTGGTTGTAAAGGATTCGAGGCCCTGATTGTGGGCCCCTCAGGGAAGGGGAGTTAAACATATTGATGTTGGGTCATGTGCACGGTCTGAGCTGCCCTGCAGCATCCTAGAACTTCCCGTCACATCCCTGTTCCTGGGAAAACAACTCAAACAAAGCTTCTAAAGTGGGGCTGGTGCAGGACTGGCAGCTGGGATCCCCATCCAGCTGCTGTGCATGAAGATCGATGTCTCTGCTGACATAGAAGGGCTCTTTGGCTGAAAGGGTAAAGGGGGGAATGAAGAACCCCTGGCCCTGCGATCCAGCGGGGTGTTGCAAGTGCCTGTCCTTTGGGGGGTTGAGGTGCTGCAGCCCTGGCTGTTGTCTGATGGCTCCTGATTTCTTATTGGAGCAGATGGCATACTGCCAGCACATTGGCGTGGAGTTCATGTTCATTAATGACCTGGAGCAGTGCCAGTGGATCCGGCAGAAGTTTGAGACCCCAGGCATCATGCAGTTCACCAATGAAGAGAAGCGCACGCTGCTGGCCAGGCTGGTCCGCTCTACCAGGTACCCAGGGTGGGCTTCACCTTCTCCATATCTTCCCCGGGAGGTTTGCTCCCAGCCAGAGTGACTGCAGTCACCAGCTGAGTCACATCTTGACATCAACTGTCAACATCAGCTTAATGAGCAGGTTGATGCCAGTGAGCTGCTGGCCTGGCAGGCTCAGGTGCTGGCAAGCATCCTGAAAATGTGGATGATCCTGAAAGAAAAGGTCTAAAAATAAGGGTTAAGTGCAGCACGGTGTTGAAGTGGGCAGAAATGGCCAACCAAGCTCTGTGGGAAGATACTGAAGTGACTAGGAAGGCTGTTGTGTGCTGCATGGTACCAACTTGAGCATCACTTGGTGCTGTGGTTCCCTCGGTGCAGTCCCTGTCCTTTCTCTGGCTTCTGCCCTCAGCTGTAGCCCTGGCATTGATCCCTCCATCCTTTTGCTTTCCAGGTTTGAGGAGTTCCTCCATCGGAAATGGTCTTCAGAGAAGCGTTTTGGTCTGGAGGGATGTGAAGTGCTGATCCCAGCCTTAAAGACCATTATTGATAAGTCAAGTGAGAAGGGAGTGGATTATGTGATCATGGGGATGCCCCACAGGTAACCTTGCTTCAAGCCATGGTGCTGCTTGGCATGGGGAGAAGGAGGGGGGATGCTGCCAGGGTTTGGTACTGGAGGGCACACTGGTTTCTGCCATCACCTTGATCTTGATTGATGATGAACCTCAGCTGGAGAGCTCAGGCCTTGGCTGCTCTCTGCACATCAGGGTCTTCCCAGCTTGTTTGTAAATTCATCTGGAGAGTCGTGGTGACTTGAGGGCAGAGCTGGAATCACACTGGAATCCCGGCACCTGCCAGCTCTGGGGCATCTCAGCAGGGATGTAGGATGTGGTGTTGGCCAAACCATCCCTGTGCTGAGGGGTCTTCAGGCTACTTCTGGGGAGCCCCTGTCTCTGGGTGACCCTACAGCCGTTGCAGGAGGTGTGGGGTGTGGCAGTGGGGATGGTGGATCACCGTCATCGCTCTACGGCTGCCAGCAATGGTCTTGCTTTTGCAGGGGACGCCTGAATGTTCTTGCCAATGTGATCAGGAAGGAGCTGGAGCAGATCTTTTGCCAGTTCGACTCCAAGCTGGAGGCTGCTGATGAGGTGAGCTTCTCCCCTGCCTGCCGCAGGCTGCTGCGGCCTGTCCCTGAGCAGTCCCCAGGTGCTGTGTTTGGATTGTGCCACCACTTCTGGTGTCACTCGATGGCATTGGTGTTGCAAGGATTTCCACGTTGCAAGCACACCTGGGCAAAGGGAGCCTTTGTATAGGTGCTAGTGCTGGTCTGTCCTTGCCTGTCCTGGCGGTGATGTGTGCCCCTGGCTGCTGCCGGTGTCTCCAGCACAGGCTGGGCTGTTGGCAGCTCTCCAGGGCATGAAGCAGCCTTGGGGTGGATGCCAAGATGAGGGGAAGGCAGCCAGGAGCAGAAGTTAATTTGTGCCCCTGGTTCCCATCTGGGGCTCCAGAAGCTCTGCAATAGACTTGTGCTCCAAAGCTTCAGCATCATAAGCTGGGATGATATGGCTTTTGGGAAGCTGGGCTGGGCTGGCTTGATCACGCCACAACCTTCAGTGGGATTTCAAGGTGAGAATGCAGCAGCCTGGGGCCTCGAGTTCCCTGATGGGGAACCTGGCAGCATATTGGGAATGGTGCCATGGATGGCCATGCTGCCACAGTGCGGGTAGAGCTCAGGCGAGCATTACCTGTTATCAAGGGTCTTCGCCCAACCCACTACACTTGCTTCATCCCCTGCACCTTCAGGTGTATTTAGATGGGCTAGATGCATGTCTAAAGCTGGTGGTGGTTCGACACCTGGAACAGGCTTTCTTGGGTGCCAGTTCAGCTGCTGCAGTGAGTGCCTACTGTGTTGTGACAGTACCTCCAAAAAATGTCCCCCTCTTCCAGCCTTGGGGTCAGCACTGCCCTGTCTCCTTCCATGCCCCAAAAGCTGCTCATGCTCCTGGGGATGACTCTCCTCTCCTCTCCTCTCCATCAGGGCTCTGGTGATGTGAAGTACCACCTGGGAATGTACCACCGGCGGATTAACCGTGTGACTGACAGGAATATCACCCTTTCCTTGGTGGCAAATCCTTCTCATTTGGAAGCTGCTGATCCTGTTGTTCAAGGCAAGACTAAGGCAGAGCAGTTTTACTGTGGGGACACGGAGGGGAAGAAGGTGAGTGGTGCTCAGATGTGTGCAGTGAAGTGGCCTAGGCTGGATGGATTTTGGTGGGGACAGGCTAGTGGGAAAGTGAAGAAACCTGTCTGCTTTTTGTTTGCAGTGCCCCTTCTCCTACTGTCACCCTGCTGTCACCTTGACTTTACTCCCCCATCCTTCCCCTCTGTCTTTGGAGATAACTTTGGGAGGGGCTTGCTCACCCTAGGCTCCCATTGCTGCTTTCTTCATCTCTCAGCTGACTAAGCTGGGTAGTGAGCACAGCAGCGCACAACCCCATGATTGGAAGACAGGGACATGAGGGGCACTCCAAGACAATCCAAGCAGCACACTTTGAGGGGCTTGGCAGTAGGATCTCAGTGTGACCAGAGATAACCATTCCTGGGGCTGGGAAAGCTGGAACTGGCAGCAGGAGGCAGCTCTCCACACCCCAGTGTGAAGGGGCTTTGGGGAGCTGTTTGCTGTGTGATTTGTTGTAGACCTGTCTCCCCCAAGAAGTGGAAGAGTGAGATCCAAAGTGCTTCACTCCCTCCTACACCCCAAGGGCTGGATATAAATAGACAGACCCTGTCCTTGCCTGGCAGGCAGTGTCCTCAGCCAGCCCCTGGGATGGTGACAAAATAATGGCACTGGCGCTGAAGCTCCTGGGCCTGCTCCTCCCCATGGGGCTTCTGGGCTGAAAGTGTGAGGGAACAGGGCATCCTTCTCTTCTTCCCGCAGTGAGAAAAAGGCTTTGCTTTGGGATGTCTGTGTTTGGGAATGGGACTTGCTGCCCAGCTGGGGCATACCGGGTGTTGTTCTGCTGTCTGCTCAGGGTGTCCCAAGGGTGCTGCCCTTGCTGGGGTGGGGCTGCTGGCCACAGCCTCTGCCCAGTAGTGTGTCAGCCATGGCTGACTCCACTCCCATCCCCTGGGAAAGCATTGGATGTGTTGATGAGCTGCTCCATGTCCTTTCTGGGATGCTGAAGGCTCATGGGGAGGAGAGTTGGGCCCTTTCCTGGTGGTGCCCTGCCCGCTGTCCCTGATGAGTGCCATGGCTTCCCCTCTCGCAGGTGATGTCCATCCTCCTGCACGGAGATGCTGCATTTGCAGGGCAGGGCATTGTGTACGAGACGTTCCACCTGAGCGACCTGCCCTCCTACACCACCCATGGCACTGTCCATGTTGTGGTCAACAACCAGGTGAGGAGCAAATCCCTTGTGCCTGTGGGTCCCTGGCAGAGCTGCCTCCGCAGGCTCTGGACCAGGGAGTAGCTGGAACCAGCAGCAGTTGTTTACCTGACAGTGTTGCTGGCAGAAGCCCTAACCTGGGGGTCAGCAGGGGGCACTTCTCACCCAGCTGCTCAACAGGAGCAGCTTTTGAGCCCAGTCTGGTGCAGAGGTGATACAACCTGATGTTTAGTGTGCAAAGTCTGACAGGGCTGACCGTGTCTGCCCCCACGGAAACCAGAGGCATTTCACTGGGACCAGCCTGTCCCCACATGTGCAACAGATACCAGGATGTGCCATTGTGTCCAGACACAGGAGACAGGCAGGTTCTGCATCACCAGCTCAGCTGCAGCAGCTGAGCTGGCCTTAAGCTGTGTGGGCAGTTTCCTGAGCCGGCAAAGCGCAGCTGCCCCACGTCGAGCCAGCTGTGACATAAGTGTCCAAAGAAAGGAGCTACATAACAAAGCCGTGTCCCAAATGCAGTGGTAACACTGCTCATTCTGTTTCCTCTCACTGGCTACAGATTGGCTTCACAACAGACCCCCGGATGGCCCGCTCCTCCCCGTACCCAACTGACGTTGCCCGTGTGGTCAACGCACCAATCTTCCATGTCAATGCAGATGACCCTGAGGCCGTTGTCTATGTGTGCAATGTGGCAGCAGAATGGCGAAGCACCTTCCACAAGGACGTGGTGGTGGATTTGGTAAGGAATGTTGCACAAGTTCCTGAAGCTGGGACTCCGCTGGGGATGTGTTTGGGTCCCTCCTGGTCTGTTTGGGACCCTCCCTCACGTGACCCAGGTAGCTCCCGAGTGTTTTTGGAGTGGTAGGTCAAGGCAGCTGCATTCAGAGGCTCTTTCCCTTCCTGGCAGGTTTGTTACAGGCGCAACGGACACAACGAGATGGATGAACCCATGTTCACGCAACCCCTGATGTACAAACAGATCCGGAAACAGAAGCCAGTGTTGCAGAAATATGCAGAGCTGCTGATTTCCCAGGGGGTGGTAAATCAGCCAGAGTATGAGGTATCATCTGTGGGCCCTGAAAGGAAAACTGCAGGTGGCATCTCCAGGGAAAACTTGTGTGGTTCAGACCTGGGTGTGAACGAAGTGAAGGGCCCATTTCTGCTTGTGCTTGTAACCTAAAGGTGGCAGAGCTGGGGTTGGGTGCAGACCTGGCAGCGATGGAGTTCGGAGGCAAGGCTGGTCCTTGGACTGTGCCAGCTCTGAAGAGCACAGGAACATCTAGTTCAAGGATCACCCTGTGATCAGTGTGGAACAGGCCATGCGGCAGAGGCGGGTCCCAGTGCTCAGGATTGCTTTGGTAATGGGTATCTGTGGCAGGTCCTGCCCCGGTTCTGCTGCTTGGGCAGCTCGTGAGGCAGAGGCTCTGCCAGCCCTGCCTGCCCTGGCATCACCTTCCAGCATCACTAGGGTTGAACATGAGGTGTCAGTTCAGAGAATAGCAGGGCTGTCCCCCTGGGGACAGGGGTCCCAGCTGTGGCTGTGGTCTCTGAGGCTGAACTGCACAGCTTTGGGGTTCCCCTGCTGTGGGGATGACCTCTGCGCTCTAGCACCCTTGCAAGCCTATACTGAGGCCCCCTAGGCTCAACACCCTCATTTGGAGATCCTACTAATGTTTTCTGTCTCTTGGTTCTACCTTTCAGGAGGAAATTGCCAAGTACGATAAGATCTGTGAGGAGGCCCATGCCAGATCCAAGGATGAGAAGATCTTGCACATCAAGCACTGGCTGGACTCACCCTGGCCAGGTAAGGCGCTATCAGCGATTTGGATGTCATAGCAAAGTGCCTGGGCCTCTCTAGAGCCATGGCAGTGATTTTCTAGTACATCACCCCAGAGGGGAAGTTGGTGGTACTCTCCCTGTTCCTGGTGCCCCCACCTTTGCTCGAGGGTGTCTGTGACCTGAGCTCTTCCCATGGATCTGGCACAGCTTGTGCAGCATGGTGTCTCTCCTTCTCTGACAGGTTTCTTCACTTTGGATGGGCAGCCCCGGAGCATGACCTGCCCTTCCACTGGCCTCAATGAAGAGGACCTGACACACATTGGTCAAGTGGCCAGCTCAGTGCCAGTGGAGGATTTCACTATCCATGGAGGTAGGAGCTTGTGGAAGCTGTGCCAAACTGGGCATTTGTTCCAGAGAGATGTGAGGTAGGGCTGGGATGTTGCCTGGAAGGAAGGGACTTCTTGGACTGCTTCAATATGTGTGGGCAGTAGGTGGGGATCTTCCCCCTCTGTGCTGCACTCCTGAGACCCTGCCTGGAGCACATGTCCAGCTCTGGGGGCTCTGGCACAAGCAAGACCTGGACCTGTTAGAGCAGGTCCAGAGGAGGCCTTGAAAATAATCCCAGCGCTGGAGCCCCTCTCCTGTGCAGGAACTGCGAGAGAGCTGAGAGTGTCCAGCCTGGAGGAAAGAAGGTTCCAGGGAGACCTTAGCGACCCTTCCAGTGCCTAAAGGGGCTTCAAGAGAGCTGGAGAGGGACTTTGCACCAGGGCATGGAGTGTCAGGACAAGGGGAAATGGATTCTCACTGCCAGAGGGCAGCGTCAGATGGCATATTGGGAAGAAATTCTTCCCTGTGAGGGTGGTGAGGCCCTGGCACAGGTTTCTGAGAGAAGTTGTGGCTACCCCATCCCTGGAAGTGTTCAAGGCCAGGTTGGATGGAGTTTGGAGCAGCCTGGTCTAGTGGAAGGTGTCCCTTCTAGTGGAAGAAACCCTGTGGCAGGGGTTGAACTGTAAGATCTCTAAGGTTCCTTCCCACCCAGACTCTATGAAAACTTGTTCACAAGGAGCTGTGGGTAAGGGAAGTGAACCAAGGAATATCTCTTCTTTGGAGCTGATCCTTCCCAGCAGTCTTGATTCCTCATCCATGATTCATCCCTCTGGCAGAGGTGAATCCATTCCTCTGCCCACAGCACCTACAGTCTGTCAGTCCGTGGGCTGGTTGTGGGACAAATCTGGTGTCACTGTAGCTCTGTTCCATGCTGGCTATGAACTGGCTCCTGTCCCAGCAGGTTTGAGCCGTATTCTGAAAACCCGTGGGGAGATGGTGAAGAACCGGACAGTCGACTGGGCCCTGGCAGAGTACATGGCATTTGGCTCCCTGCTCAAAGAGGGCATCCACATCCGCCTGAGCGGCCAGGACGTTGAGAGGGGGACATTTAGGTAAAGCCCTGCTTTTGGAGGCTTTAAAGGCAATTCTAGCCCTTCTGGAAAGGATGCAAAGGCTGCTGATGAAGTAATTCTTTCCCCTTTTCCAGCCATCGCCACCATGTCCTGCACGATCAGAATGTGGACAAGAGGACCTGTATCCCTATGAACCACCTGTGGCCCAACCAGGCTCCGTACACTGTCTGCAACAGCTCCCTGTCAGAGTACGGTGTCCTGGGTGAGTGAGGGGATCTGTGTTTGCTGCCCAGGGTGAGGCCGCTCTGGGAGGGTAACCCAACCCCCTCACTCCTCTCCCATCCTTCAGGATTCGAGCTGGGCTTCGCCATGGCCAGTCCCAATGCCCTGGTGCTTTGGGAAGCCCAGTTTGGGGATTTCCACAACACTGCTCAGTGCATCATCGACCAGTTCATCTGTCCTGGGCAGGCCAAGTGGGTCAGGCAGAACGGCATTGTCCTGCTGCTTCCCCACGGCATGGAGGGCATGGTAAGGACTCGCCTGGCTCACCCTGGAGGCTGAGCCATGGACAGCAGTGGCATGGAGCACTGTGGACAGCAGTGGTACAGAGCACTGCTCATGGCGTGGCAGTGCCTGATGTTGGGTTCTTGCGCCTGCCTTGCCTCGTGCTGACCATCACCATGCTTGGTCCCCTTAGGGTCCTGAGCACTCCTCTGCGCGCCCAGAACGATTCCTGCAGATGTGCAATGATGATCCCGACGTCTTCCCTGTGAGTGGTGGCCTCTGTGTGTGGTGCTCAGCCTGGCCCTCTGGTGCCTTGGATTGGGCTGGGTGGAGGGCAGCAACACTCATATGGGCTTAGCACAGTGGGAGCCGATGGCAGGAGGTGCGGGATGCCCTGGGCTCATGCTGCCAGGAAGGTTTGGGGAAAGGGCCTGAACCTGGTGCCCAGGCTGCACCTCCACTGAACCTGGGGCTGTGGCATAGTCCAAGGCAGAGGTAGCCCTGAAAGTGGCATGAGAAGGGGTTGCTGGCTGTCTCCATGGCCAGACCGAGGTGGAGGGCACAGCCCTGGTGCCTCTCCCTGGTCTCTATGGGTGTTTGTGTGCTCTGGAGAGGGAGGGAGGAGAGGGAAGGAGGGAGGGAGGGCTGGGGATCCCTCTTCTCCCTGCTTCTGGAGCCAAGAGGCACCTTTTGTTTCCTGAAATCCCCTCACCCACGCTGGCCGAGGCAGAAGCTGGATGACTTTGATGTGCGTCAGCTCTACGAGTGCAACTGGATCGTCGTGAACTGCTCCACTCCAGCCAACTTCTTCCATGTCCTCCGGCGCCAGATCCTCCTGCCCTTCCGCAAACCGGTCAGTGCCAGCAGCTCCATGCCCAACTTGGTCCCCAGGCAGGGCAGCGCTGTGTCCCTGCTGGGCTGGGCTGGGGGGCAGCTTGTTCCTGCACCTCAAACATGGGCAGTTGGCCTCTGCCTGGCCAAGGACCTCATGGTGCTCGGGACTGGCTTGGTACTCAACATGCTGCTGTGGGCTGCAGGGGCTGTGACCCCTTCCCAAACTCCATGGAGAGGTCAGAGCTGTAGGAGCCAGCAAACACATAATCAAGCCACTTGCAGTCAGCTCCAGCCATGGGACAGGCAGGTCCCCAGTAGCCCCCCCAGCCTCCTCCCCAGGGGACACCCCAACTGGGATGGTTGGTGCTGTCAGGAATGGGTGCCCAATCTGGCAGAGCATGGAGGCTGAGTGAGAAGCAACTCTGTGGCGGCTGTTCCCGTGCTCAGGCAGGATGGGCAGGGGAGGGCAGGCAGGTCACTGCTCCAGCACTGGCTTGCAAGGGAGGTGATTCTGGCAGGGCTGACCACCTTGTTCTGCCTCTTATCCCCCCCCTCCAGCTGATAATCTTCACTCCAAAGTCGCTGCTGCGCCACCCTGAAGCCCGCTCCAGCTTCGACGACATGCTGCCAGGTACAAGCAGCACAGAGCTGCCTGTGTTCCCCCGGCACTGCTGTGCAGGGTGAAGGGCAGGAGCCTGTGGCCTTGGGTAAAGTCTGCATGGCAGCAGCCTCCCCGTGCTGGAGGAGGCCATCTCTCTGGCACACGGGAGCCACCCCTCATCAGGGCCGATCCTGGCACTCTCGGGAGACGTGACTCAGTGGTGCTTCCTCCAGCAGCAACCACTTGCCGCTGGGATTTGGCAGCCCCAAATGGCACACGATGGTTTGTACTGGGAGTTGGCCCAGTACCTGGGTCAACTGTCTTCTGCTTGAGAAGCTTGACTCTGCCTTTCAGGGTCCCGGAAGGGGCTGGCATGGGATGTGCGTGCAGTGGCTGCTGGCACAGTGCTGTGGACTGCTGTGGCTCAGGGTGCCATTCTCTTCCTCGGCAGGCACCCACTTCCTCCGTGTCATCCCTGACAGTGGCCCCGCAGCACAGAACCCTGAGCAGGTGAAGCGGGTGCTATTCTGCACTGGCAAGGTGTACTACGACCTGACTCGTGAGCGCAAGGCCCGGCAGATGGAGGCTGATGTGGCCATCACCAGGGTGGAGCAGGTGAGCAGGGTCCTGCCACCGCTGTGCCTGCGGGCTATAGGTTCTGCAGCCCTTGTGGCGCTGCTCTATGGCTCCTGATATGCTGCCCCATGTCACCTGTGACACCACTCTATGTCCCCTGCAGCTCTCCCCGTTCCCTTTTGACCTCCTCCAGCGGGAAGCCCAGAAATACCCAGCTGCTGAGCTGGTGTGGTGCCAGGAGGAGCACAAGAACCAGGGCTACTATGACTACGTCAAACCCCGGCTCCGCACCACCATCAACCGCGCCAAGCCTGTCTGGTAGGGACACAGGGGCTGGCTGTGAGGCTGGGAGGGACTTGGGGGGTGCAGACCCTTCTCATGCCCCACCTTCTCTCTGGTAGGTATGCAGGGCGGGAGCCAGCAGCTGCCCCTGCTACTGGCAATAAGAAAACCCACCTGACGGAGCTGCAGCGGCTCCTCGACACGGCCTTCAACCTGGATGCCTTCAAGGATCTGGCTTGAGCGCCGGCACGGCGCAGCATGCTCCTCCGTCTGTCTGTCCGTCCGTCTGTCTGTCCTTCGCTCGCCTCCCCCCTCAACTACAGACCTTGTCAACCCCATGCTGGCACCTGGAGTCCTTGTCTGCCTCATACCAGCGTGGCACTGGTGCAGCCACCCTGGGAACAAGAGGGTCAGGGGGCTGCCCCCTGCCATGGCGAGTGAGACCCATGGC
Organism: Ptilonorhynchus violaceus; assembly: GCA_013397565.1. Taxonomy (NCBI): domain Eukaryota; kingdom Metazoa; phylum Chordata; class Aves; order Passeriformes; family Ptilonorhynchidae; genus Ptilonorhynchus; species Ptilonorhynchus violaceus. The sequence goes on along the minus strand of VZRJ01012341.1, from coordinate 19,982 downwards.
CCCCCAGACCCCTGGAAGGGCAGGTCCTTGGGGTTCTTCTCTGGGGGTGTCCCATACCCCCCAAGAGGGGCTGGTCCCCAGGGCTCTTCTATAGACGTGTCCAGTGCAATGGGTCAGGTTCCTCTGGGTTCCTCCCACTCTGGTGTTGCACTTGCCCCTGTGCAGCCACTGCCTCTTGGAGGAGCAAGATAGGGCGGCTGCACACCCTGAGGGCCCAGGCAGATGTGAGGATGCTGCGCCCCTGTCTGTTTTACCTGTTCTGGGGGAGCACTTTTCTTCCCCCCCATCTGCACAATCCCCCAGCTCTGAGACCCCACAGCCACAAGGCTGGTGCTGGGTACCACGTCCTCGTGTGGGAGATCATGAGTGGGGGTTCAGGGACGTTATCCCCCGCATGGGAGACATTGTTGAAATCCGCAGAACCCACTGCATCCTCCCATGGGAAGTCTTTGGGGTGTGGGGGTGAGGGGGGCAACCCCAGCTGGGACTCGCTGTCAGCGTCCCCAGAACCCCCCGCGGCCTTGCAGTGCCACAGGAGTCCTTCAGCTTCAGGAGGGAGGTTGGGGGGTTAGGGTGTGCCGCTTGCACACGAGTGTGCGGTCTCACATATGGTGCGTGGCCGCGTGCGGTGGCTGTGCTGTCACAGACCGGGTCCGCACATTGTGTCACCGCACACTGTCCGCGCAGTGCGCGCGGGTCCGCGTCCGTGCGTGCAACCCACTCACACGTGCCCGGTGTCACATGCTCGCGCGTCTCGCGGTCCCGCCGCTGCGGTCGCGGCGCCCATCACGCCGCCACACGCGTGTTGCCCGCGGCACTCCGCACACGGGGACGCGCATCGCGTCACACAGGGCTACCTCTGCTCCCAGTCCCCGCAGCTCAGACCCCTCTTCGACGCTCGGCTACCCGCGCCTGGCGGGGCGGGGGCGTGGCCTGCATACTGATGAGCGCGCGGCCCCATTGTGCCCGGCTGCTGCCCAGCCCCGCCTCCCCCCGGCCCCGCCCCCCCGCGGAGCCGCGGCCGCGCGCGGCTGAAGATCCCGCGCAGCCTTCGCGCAGCCGC
>VZRJ01012339.1:514763-661432 GCA_013397565.1 Ptilonorhynchus violaceus | reverse complement strand
AAGGGCCAACAATAGGATACAGGGTTATTTCTGCCTACACTTGCCCAAATTACAACATATAATAACCAGGATATGTTTTTCACTTTATTAAATGAACTGCAGGTGTCAACCTTGTTTAGCCTTCTAAACAAATTGTATTTATATCAGACAGGTAGAAATAAATGTAAAAAGCAGATGCACCTGTGTCCCAGCTTTGGGAACAAAAATTCATACTGTTTAGGCACAGGTTGTGATCTTAAAGGCTGGGACCTCTGAAAAGCACAATCCCAAGTCTGCTCCATGCTCAGCTTTTCCAGACACAGGAGATCCCAGCTGAAGGACAACAGTTATTACAGAACAGGCTAAACCATGACAAGCAGGTGCTCTTTAGATGACTGAATTTACTAAGGCCTGGAACTTGAACACAGCTGAAACCCATGAGGCAGGCAGGAAGAGAATAGGAAAAACGGTGACCATTACAATAAAAGTCTGTGTTGGGGTTTTTAATGAAAAAAAAACCGAACCCTTTTTCCAAAATGAGAACTACAAGCACACTAATTTTCAAGCTCTTCTTTCAGAACTCTGAAGGCCACAGTTTGGTCACCCCAAAGCCTTCTCTCCTACAGGCTAAACAATCCCAATGTGCATCACTGTCTGTGCTCCTGCAGGTAGCTGGAGCAACTGGAGCAAGTGGTGGCAGTACTTGGTATTTGCCAGAATATGTTGCTGCTTCCTGGAATGATTTTTTTCATTGAAGTCATTACCAGCAGCACAAAACCGCATTTACCTCTTGATGTCCACAAGACAAATAGATTCTACAGAGACACTGTCAAGTTACCTTGTGTTTTTATGACTTTATATTGCCCATAGTTTTTTAAAATAAATAGCAAAGGAAAATACCTAAATAAATATCAAAGGAAATTTCATAAATAAATATCCGAGGACATTGCCTAAATAAATACCATATGAGTAAATACAGGAGGATTCTATGACTTTCTTGAAAGGTCCATCATGTTGAGCAATGACCCCCTAGGAATTGTCAGCTCTACTGGTCTCAAACCAAACTACAAATCTGCCTTCTCCCTCCACTGCCCCTCCACCCTTGTCACTGTACTAATAGAGAAACCTCGATTTTCAGATACCTTTCTGAAATACTTCTCTTCAAGGTACATTGTTAGTGTGAGATGCCTTTATCAAGGAGTTAATACCATGGGAAATCAGATTAAATAAACAACCAAAGATGCATCTACAATTGCTTTTGTTTCTTATAGTTTGCAACCTTGTATTGCGTGTATGAAAGTACAACTAATTAGAAACAGAGATCAACTTGCTATTAAAAGGATCACCAAAGAGGGAAGTGGAGAATTATACAGCAGAGATTTCTAGACTGTTGCCAATTTCAACTTTGAGAAATCACAATCTTCCTAAGCTTTTGGGCATTATTAATAAAGAGACAGCAGGTAGGCAAAAAGCCTGCAACCCTTGCAGCCCTCCTGCCTACCTCACTCAGCTCTCAAGTACCCTGAACATGTTCAGCCCACCTTTGCAACTCACTTGCTAATTTCAGCCACAAGATATTTAGAAATTGTGCTAGAAAGAGAATTCCAGGTCACTTTTGTCCTATTTATCAGAAACAAATGTACTGTTGTCTAGTCTTGAACTAAGATTTCATTTTCAAGATCTTAAATATTTTAAAAGAAGTCTGATATAGTAGTGAGCAGTGAGCCTCAGATTAGATAAACTCTGCAGTAATGTTTATATATGGAAATAATATGTGCAGTCTGTAATACATTTTCTGTATTTTGAGAATACTTTTTTCAATAGCACTTTTAGAAAATCTAACGTTAGAATGGCACACTGAGAAATTCATGCCCCACCACATGATCTTATCCTCATCATGTATTGATACATGTATATATCTCTCTCTGTATATTTCCACGTATTTTCTAATAGTCATACTATATATTTATTTACAATTTCTGTGTTTATTTGGAGAGGAATGTTCTTTTTCAGAAGGTTTGCACAAAAGAAACCAACTTTAAAACCAGAAGTTCCCATTCAAAAGATGTTAGTTTCTTAGGACAGATATTTGCCGAGCAGTTTTAAATATCTTAGCATTTATAAACACTTTAGGCACCATTTAGGCAGAAAAATCAAAACTTAGTTGGCACATGATTTACTTGCTCATCAATCTGACCACATCCGCAGATGAGGCATGCAGTAGGAAACACAAGAGCACTACAACGATGCAAAAATCCTGCTGGATTACTTCATTTAATGCACACCAGCAGTTCAAATTAAGTTACCTGACCTTATGTACAGTGAAGACACATCTACCACCCAATAAAATGAATTTGTCAACTTCTGCTAGAGACCCTGAGCTATAACCTGAACCCAGAGGAAAAGCACAAGGTAAAAACATTCTAAACCCAGATTTTGAATGTTTGTATAACCACACTTTCACTTACAGATTACCTACTGCTCTCCACTCCACCCACAAGTGCTAAAGGCACAGCCCTCATTAAGTTGCAGATAAGAACTCCCCACTATCAGATGTTCCTGTCACTTTAAACCAGGTACTTTTTCTAACAACTAAATCCTAAAACATGATTTAGTCCATTAAAGACACCATTATCACAGGCAGGAGTGATTTAACAAATCACTATAAAATGAAGCTTCAGCAATATTCCTGTATTTTAACAGCTCTGTCACTGGTGGGTCTGGTTGGGAATTATAACCTGGAGGTAATTTTTCAGGAGGTCTTCAGGGTTATAGTGCACAAGAATTAAATCTCCAGCTGTTGCTGCCAACTAAGTGTTTTTATGCATTCCTAATACTGAAACGATATCCTTTTAATAAGATATTGATATAAAGTCTTCAACATTAAGGACTGTCAGTTAAGGAGAAATTTACACTGAAGACTTGTTTTCACCATAAAACTCATGAATAAAACAAGAGTAGAATGACTAACATGTTAAATCAATATTATAATTACCAGGGGTCAATTAGAGAGGTTTTGGCTATCAGTTTCAAACATTTCTTCTCTCAAATAAAGACCCTTCTAGTGATAGCATATTCAATACTAAATATCTAAATATCAAAATCCTATAAAATAAAGATTGCCTTGCTTTTCAAAGCTATTTTTTTCTTTAAAATATACTGCAACTCAGATACCATAGCACCTTTTCTTCACAATACTATAGATTTTTTTAAAAAGCATTTTAACATTTTGTTAACCTTTTTTTTCCTGAAATGTATAGATTTTGTCAAAAAACGTAAAAACTAGATTAAAATCCACTGAAAACCCAGAATTAAGTATAGAATTCTAAAATGCTTGTATATGGTCTATAGAAAACCTGATTTCATGACATTTTTTGAAGAACGAATGGGGTAACACCTCCCATATAAGAGGCTATGAATACAACTGATAGTGCTCTTAAGCGACTAAACTTGACACCACTTAAATCATCAGTATTACATGTTTATTTCAACATTTGAATTCTCTACAGTTTCTCCATTTCTTGAGACCATTATGATCTCAAAGCTAGAATACTATGGAAAAGGGGAATCCAGTTTAGACATTTTGCCCTTGGAGTTAGATTGTCATTACATTGATGGTGGTTTTCTTTCACTAACAAACAAATGCAATGATAATGAAACTGACGAAATGCAATGTTGCAGCTCATAAATAAACACCAATTTCTTCTTTAATTCTTAAGGATATTTCCAGGAGTGCATACTAATTTTTAGAGTTTAATTCCTACAATGTATATCCAAAGAATAACATTCTCTCAACCAGAATGACATAACAGATTTTCAGTACATACCAACTGTTACAGCTCCACTGACAACACAACTGTTTATATGAGGCACCCAAGAGTCTTAAAATGGACAAACACTGAATTTCATTGCTTCTCTCTACAGCCTGACCTTCAGTTAGTTTGCAGAGGCACCAACATAATATAATGCACAATACCATATGCTGCTTTCTCTCTTAATTTATAATTAAGTTAGTTTTAAAAGCTGAAAAAGCTTTTGATATAGTTATGCCATTATTCTTGCTTCTGAAATTCAAGCATTTCCCTTTTAGACTCTTCTGATCTTTTCATCCCATTCCAGTGTCTACTTCAACATTTTAACAGGATGATTGTTTTCTGAGGACCTTAACTAAAGATATTTACTGCTCGCATTCGGATGACTAGTTCAGTAATATTCCTATGTCCTTTACAGAAAGTTGTTTTTATGTTCTAATCATCTTTCCAGAGGCCAGAAACATAAACCAGGTCATTATGAGTTAATTCAAATCAATGTCCAATGACTTTCTAATATTAATTTCATGCTTGATAGCCTTAGTATCTGGGTTTGGCAACAGTTCCACTGAAATACTCTTATCAGATATTTTGGCAAGTTTTTTCATCTTTCTGAAACCATGACTAATCAAGAGGGCAGCAGCCTAAGCACACAACATTGTTTCATAGGAAAATGCCTCTAAGTTGAAATTGTCCTCAATTAAAACATCTCTGCTCTAAAGCTTCCCTAGGATTTATGATGAATCAATGCAGGACTGAAAAAATTCGATAAAGATTTAGGCTTAAATCCCATTTGAAGCATGATTTCAGTACTGTTTACTTGCAGGATATGTTAAGGAGCAACACCATCATGAAAAAAAAGGAATGCAATTAAGGCTTACATGGGTAGTAAGCACAGACTATACAAGGATTTTCAGCCTCCAAGTTTTGGTACCTACTGACAAAAATTGGTCTTGTGAGTTTGGAATTAGTGCTTGAAGAAAGGATTAGTGCACTCTACCATTATAGGATTTTATTTTCATTCTGTTAAATTGAACAGTAAAACTTCCCTACCCAACAGGATTTTAGTGATTAATGAGTGCCATACTCCTCAAACAAGCATGCATTAGCTCGTTCTATTTGGAAATAAAAAATTTTTATTTTGGTGGTGTTTTTCCTCTAGAATCCTTATATTTGAAGGATATCTAATTACCTCTTTCTTGATTTAGGTTTGCTAGATAATGTAATGGTTTACTGAAAAATTTTACATTTTTGAGGTATTCTTTGAGCTTTTCCTCCAGATTTAGAATATTATTTTCATATTGGTTTGGGGGTTCTTTTTGGTTGGTTAGGGTTTTCTTGTCTTGGTGGTTTAGTTTTTAGGATTTTTTTTTTCCCGTCTCTCCTAATCTCATGACAGGTTACAGAGATGGAAAGTTTTATTTCCCTGTGTAATGGATATTCCCACCTCCAGCTATCTGGGTGCATCTCCAGAGTTCAGGAGCTGTGCATCCATAGGCTGCCTCAGCAATATGTTACACTGCCACATTTCAAATCATGAGAAAAGCTAGGAATAGCAAGGAAGTGTATATTCCAGCTTTGTTGTTTTCCACTAAAAGTGATCAAAATTCTGTGAACTCTCCTTGGTGGATGGATACATGAACAGTTGTACCCCAATAATACCCTAGCCATACGCAAATCTTCCTAGCATACTAAAGAAGATTTAGTACACCTACTAAATTATCCAAATGAGGAGGTTGGAACAAGGCAGTCACATTCCCCCTTGACCATGCATAAAACCAGTGCTCTCAGATGGAGAATTTAAAACTCAGTATTATTTTGAATGTTTAGACAACTTCTGCTAATCTAAAGGGTTGTTACAGTCCTCTCACGGCTGTACTGAAGTCTGTTGCTTATTTGAAATATAACTCATCTCATTGCTTCTTATATCCCTTATTTTATAACTTTCCTACCCAAGTCACTTCTAAACCAAAGGTATAAAATTTATTTTCACTAATTCTATCCTTACACTTCTAGGCAAACCCGTAATTATTCAATGATGTCTGTCATTTCTGCTTGGTTTCAGACTCACCCAATTAAAAATGGTGGTTTGGATCTGTGGCTCCTGAGGATTTTATTTTTCCTGAACACAGGGGGGGATTCTGCTATACCAAGAAATCATCATGTTATCTCAATGATCTAAATTCATGATTTATTACATAATGATACCCTAGTAAGCTGTTCATACAAAATTATTGCTTACAAGCATAACATGAATCAGTGCATTGGTTTAATATTATTATGTCATTTGTATTTTATCCTGTTTAAGCACATATTACATGACTAAATTTTTGACTGGCGCTCTTGTGGGATAAAGTTACACTAAAGCTCTACATAATTATTTCACTATCACTTTTACATTCCCTTTTTCTTCCCAGTTTCACTTGTTTCTTTATAGTCTAGTAGTCCTTACTTTCTAGATTGCTGTACTCCAACCACTGCCATGTCTCTGTGGAAACAAAGGGGTTTCAGTATTTATAAAATTTTGAATCTTTCCTCTATTCTGTGTAATCTTTTTTTCCTGCTGTTTGAAATCTTGGAAATAAAATCTCATTGTTAATTCATAATTAATTTCAACATTATTCTGAAAAATACTTTGAGAAGCACTTCGCTAATTTATATAAATCTCTCATAATATAGCCTCAAGGGCAGATATATAAATGAACAATATTAACATGAAGGTTATTTGATGTAAAAGTTTGGACACAACTATTGCAAATGTTATGTATTAATACTCTATTACGCAGAGTTAGATTCAAGATCAGAGGCAGAAGAACTGAAAATTCTCTGAAAAGATTTCAAGATGGAAGTATGCAGCTGTCAAAAGAAATACCCCAAATTCTGTTTATCATCCGATTCTGCATGTCCTCTCCCATAACTATAAAATTAGGGAACCAGCATGCAATGATGAATTAACCCTGTAAGTGGAATTCTGATTGAAAAACATGGAATAGCAGCAGATTATGCTTAGGGCTTCCTCTACAGAGTATAACACTTGGTAAAGTGTAGTTTACTCTAAAGTTATGTTTTGTTTCTGGTCACTGACAGCATATTCAAAGACCAGGATATAAGTCAAGGTCATAACATCACCAGCCCAGGCCTCAATCCTGAGCATACTTTCAACAAATAAATTCCAAATTCCCCCTTTCCTCCCAAGCAAACCCACATACATAACCCATCCATTTGCATTAGGCAAGACTTTACAGAAATAATGTTTTCAGTAAAAGTATTTGATTGAAGAGAGAGTTGAGGGTTGTTTTGCAAACAAGAAAGTATACAAGAGATGAAATTCAGAGAAATCAACTTTCTAAATGTGATCACCCACTATGATTTGAGTTCTCTCTATGCATGTGTTTCACTGATTTTTTTATCTTGATGAAATGCTATATTTGACACGCCTTGATATGCTCTGTAGCCAAAAAACTTAAGCTACATCATGGACTTGCTCATTTTTCCATAAAGCAGATATTCCTAATTCCTCTAAAAAATTCAGATTTAATTTCAAGCCTAGAACAGAGTTCCTAAGTATATATTCCTAATTTCAGAGGGATGCATAAAGCCATATATATCTCAGAAATCACTCTGCTTTAATTTAGATATCTTTTACCTGTGTGTAATATCCAATAGCGATGTTCAGGAAAAAAAAAATACCCCAAGAACAACAATGTACTTCAGAAGCAATGGGAACCCAGTCATGTAAAAATAAATAATAGATTTACACCTTTAAGATATAGACACTGAGCTGTATGGTCAATAAAGCACGAGGTCATGTCTTGGAAAACTGTTGTGTTAAGGAAACATACTATAGTGAATATTTTTCTGCATATGACTAATGAAGAGCAAGTTGCTCTACTGTATAAGGTTCTGCTCTCTGCTGCCTTATGTTAACTGCACGGTGGCTTCTTTAAGTAAAAAATCAGTGTTTGGGTTCCTTTAGACTGCTCTGTGAAGGATAAGGCTGCAGCACAGTGGGCATTTAGGCCTCAAGATACCAGTATTTCCATCAAGGAGATCTGAAGCAGACAGTGCATTCACAAGAGATTTACTTACATGTAAATAGTCTTGAAAAAGTTTAGTATATGTAGAAGCTGTAATTATTGAGAGATTTTTTTTGTCGTGTCCCCTGAAATAAAAGCTGAAAGGGTTGAAGAATTGAAACACCCTGATAATAAGAAGATATACTGGTGGAATAATCTTGCATAAGTATTATAAAATAATAACTCTTCTGTATAGTGTCTGAAATACTGTGAGAAAAAGTATCTCATTGGTCCACAGTTCTCTCCACCCTCCCTCTTTAGTAATTGGCTGTAAAGTTCCTCCCCGCCTTCTTCCCTCCCCTAAGCCCCGTGGTGATTGGTTGCTGGTCCCCTGAGCGCGCGGCTTTAAAAAACCAAGTACCTTCCGGGTACGGCTCTCTTTCGCCTCCTGTCCCCTTCGTAGCTGGATAAATAAACTCCTTGGACTATGGAATACAGTGCGTGAGAGCCTTCCTACCTCTTTATTTCTGGATTTGTGGCTGGACATTCCGAGTGTGAGTATATCTCCGTGCTAGCAACTGCACAGGTGGTATCCTTCGCAGGTTGGGTGAATTTACCCCCAGAACTGCTTCTTCTCAAAGGAGGTTTTGGGATAAACCGCGAAAGGAATCTGCCCAGGAGAAACCCCCCGGCAGCCATTAATTTTTCATCATAAAATCTCTTAACTCTCTTTCATGCCTCCAGAACGTGAAAAGTTCCTGCTTCCTGTGAAAAACTTGTGCTCCGTGGATAAGGAATTTTCGGGAGTCTTCTGTGCTCATTTTCTTCCAGGCTGGGGAACCAGATGGCTTAGATCTACTTCCTTATAAAAATCTCAATTCTTTGCTGCTTTTTACTCATCAGGTTTAGTATGGCAAAAATACTACCATTAACTAGTACTGAAATGAGGAATTGCTTGAGAGTACTTTGCATCTTGTGGAAAGATTCTTAGTGCTGTACTGCTAAAAAATTAATTTGATTCTTCACTAATTATAAGACAGCACATATCTTCTTTTAAACTACCATGACAATACAATAAAATGCTGTTTGGGATGAATTACAGCATAACACTGAATTTTTAAAATACCTCTTTCGAGAGTACTGTAGGAGGGAATCTAAATGGTGATGGAACTGCCATATGGTAAGCTCTTAGTGCCAGCATTAACTGAATCCCCCCAAAGCAGCATTTTGCTTTTAAACAATAGGGGAAAAAAAGAGAAAACTGCTTGTATGGAGAAAGAAAAGCCAACACCAATTGATGTCAGAACTGATCTCAGTATAAGTTATCTGTATTGATATCAAACCTTCTTTTCTGAGGAAACTATCCTTGAAAGTGTTTTCTGTCCTGAGTATTAGGTATGTACAGATGGTGTCAGACAGTGAAGGATTTCAATGCTATAGTCTCCAGTGCTTTTGGCTTTGCTTCCAGCACTTGCTGCTCCATTGCTTTCTCTCACCTAGCTACGAAAAGAGTGCCTCAGTAACTCTTCCACAGAGGATTCCCCAGGGCTCTGACCCTGCCATTTCCCTCTCTTTATTGTGGGCATATTCTGCAAGGTCAGAAGTAAAGACATATTCAGTCTCTAACTTGCAATGCCACAAGTACCAGATCAGTAGAAAAGCATCAATTATATCTATGCATATTATGGAAAGCACTGATGCCCTGGAATGGATCATGTGCTTCACAGAAACTTTTATATCCCACTACAACACTAAATTTCTGTAATACGTGCCCTCTGCAAACATCTGGCTGCAAAACAAGAGAGTTAGTAATCACCCATTAAGTCTAACTGAGCAGAACACAGTCCCTCTGAGCTTTTCTGGGCGTGCAAGAAATTTAAATGATTCTGTGAAGGCCTGACCTTGTTGTCCCATTGAGTTATACAGAAGAATTTTGTTGACTCCAGAGGAGATTTATCCAGCTCTTGATAAAATCATAGATTTCTTTTTTTCAAAGTACACCTGTTCTAAGTACTATCCTTAAATTTATCTGCCACTGCAAACACTGAACCAAGAAATACTTGTTGTATTTCTTACGCCTCAAGGCGGGCAGCTGCATTTAAGAGTAGAATACACCAGAACATCTTCAGCATTTTCAAGAGATGGGGCAATAAAGTACTGCTACCTTAAGAGAGAGCTCCCTGCAAAATCAATGTTTGCTTCAGATACACCAAGAGAAGAATCAGTTGCTGTTTCTAATTATCTCCAAATCAAAAGACTATGAAGTACAAAAATTGTGTTTTAAAAAAGAAAATTGTTCTACTGCTATCTTACACCTGTCTGATTTGTATTAAGAATGTTATATAACGAGCAATTTAAGATATACAGTACAGGATGATTTACACACACGTTATAAGAAAGTTCGTTTTACAGGGATAATAAGACAGTGCCATCTGCTCTAAAAAGCAAGACACTGGAAAAAAAGCCTATTAGGACACACATTCAACATACACTAGACACTAATAAACAGTTCACAGATTCATACATTTTAGTTACCCAGAAAAATATTGGATATTCCATAGTAGAAGCTTCATTCATACAATTTTTATCAGCTTTACATGCATGATCAACATCTGGAGAAATATACCAAAAAGAGAAATATTTCTCTTTAAAATAATATTTTCTAGAGGAAAGGGGAAGACAGACTTCTTGAATAATGAAAAAGAATCCAAAACAAACCTTACGAAAACTTTCAGAACTGTTTTCTTTAACTTAAAGTTAGTGAATTAAGGTTTAATTGGGATATCCATTATCAAGTTTCATAAGTCCACCAAACTGGAATATTAAGTATTTCAAGAAGAGCCAGTCCAATGACATTTCTGTTTTGAGCCAAGGCTGAGACAGAAACTAGATAGAATTAGGCTATTTAACTGCATATTTCAGAATTTTAAAGGAGTGTTGGTTTGGCATAAGGGGATCCTGTGTTACAGGAAGTGTTTCATGCATCTGTATTCATTCCAAAGTTTTTTCTGTATACTACTTCTGTCCTCTTAACACAAAGTCAGCCCTGGGAATTCCTGGAGACTCTGGAAATGAACAAAATTTCATTTTATTCAGAAGAAGTAAAGAAGAGAGAAGGGTTTGGAAAACCTACTGTTGTGGGGAGGGTCAAGAAAAGTAGAAATGTCCTAAATATAAGATTTTTGCCATTCACCAGACATTTGTGAGCTTGTGTCTTTAACAAATATTGGTCATTACTTCCATGTAAACAGCGACCATTAGGATAAATTCAGTTTTTTCTCCAGATTGCTTTCCTGTTCTTTGTGTGGGCATTCCCACATAGAGTCTATTCAAAAGGAAATTTTCAGTTTCATGGTCTCAGACGTCTATGACAGATGAACAGAGCCAGCCCCAGGGCAGATATTTCTGCTCCCACAGTGCCAAACAGCTGGGTAAGCAGTGTTTTTCAAACTATGTTCAAAACCCACTAGGGAATAGAAAAGAATTCAACAGCATTATAAAGGAAAACAATATTTTTTAAAAAGCAGCAACAATTGAAAGGCATGACTCAGCTGCCTGGGCTGGGGCAAGGCATTGGACAGTGAAGAGGTTGCAGTTTCCATTGCGAAAATGGAATTCCATTCCACTGCTCTCTCTGAGCCAGGAGCTCCTGACTTCTTTTACCTGCTGGTGGTTTTCCACGGATTTTCTAAATCAGGGGAATAAGTGTGTATTTTGGTATCCAGAAATTACACCTGGTTTTGATTCTACTGTGCTAAAAACACAGTCCTGACTCTAAATATTAAAAGGAGACATGCAAATCAAGATTTGCACTTTTGGAAGTTGTGTAAAATCCAGGTGTAAAGGGAACAAGTGGTGTGGCCAGTAGGGCAGTACCAAAGACAGGAACAGTCCTGTGTTTTGTGAATGTAGAAAAGAGCAGAGGCTCAGTCTTCTCGTTAAAGTCTCTAGATTTTCACATCTCTTTTCCTGTCCCTGTTTGCACAGCCACAGAAGTTACCTGCTTAGCCTTGTGGACACTCTGTCAACTAAGGAGAAAATTACCTCTGAGGTAATCAAGTCCAACATTTTTGCCTGAGCTGGGCAATATTTGGGGGTTTGTTTGTTCACATGAGCCAGAAACACAAGGAATAAGTCAGCCAAAATGAAAACAGAAAATTAGGCCGATGAGAGAATTGATTCTGGAGGAAGATGGGGAGGAACAGAATCTGAATTGGAAGCACAAACTATGTTTTTTACCCATTTCTGTCAAGCTGTTTTCTTTCCAGAATTCATAACTCATGTGGGCTTTGAGGGAATGATAAATAGAGGTAATGCTTGGAAACCAAAATTGAGAAAAGATTTCTGGAAACTCTTTAGCTGGAAACCGTTGGGTATAGGACCACCCTAATCCGAACACACTTAGAGAAGCTTGTTTCTTTTAGGAAAATAAGCTGCAACTCATAATTGTTTTGAAATGCATTAAACAGTCAGCACATTTCCCAAAGTGCATATTTAGTTTAGAAAAATCAGCAAACTATGGAGTGAAATCAACCAGGTACCCACCTTTCAATAGAGAATAGCCTGAGAATAACAGGCTACCAGTTATTAGGATTGTTTTTCTTTGGAGTGATGAGGAAAACTTCTATGTACAGAGTATGTGAAGAACTCATTCTGATAGTAGAGTGCTCCACGTTCCCATTGAAGTTATAGAAATAATAAGATTTACAAAACTGACACTGGTACAAGATAAACAACAGTTTTGTGTAAAGAATGTTTTTTCATGACCTATTTTTCACTTTGAGTGCATGCATGCACTCAGCTATACATTACCAGCACTTAAGCCTCAGATTCATATTTATTTTTAATTATTTTGATACAGATCTGAATATTACAGACCTGCTGGATAAGAAATTGCAAATACTTGCCAAATCCCAGTGATTTAATCAGGAAGGAAGTTCAGTCTCTGAATCAAGTGTAAGACTATAAACACAGTATCTTCGTGATTTTAATGAAGAGAAATAAATAAGCTCCTCCTCAGCTGGTGTACAAGCTTATACTATATATTGTCTTTCTCTAAACTATACCTCATGGTTGAACACGGAAGTTTTTAGCCTAATGCACCTTTTTATTTTTTGAGTTTAAATCAAATCCCTTCAGCCTTTCAGGAATAGATAGAAATGAAACATTATTTTAAAAGGTGAGGGTTTTTTTCATTTTTATCTATCAATAGCAAAACATTAGGAAAAAATAAAAGCAATTGAAACTCAAATTTCTGTCAATAGGAACTGCTCAGAATTCCAAAACAAGGGGAGAAAAGTGGAGAAAACCACCAGGAGCTGTAAGTTTGTGATTAATACTGAAATACCAAATCAAATTTCTACCTAATTCTACTAAATTCATTGTGTCACTCTAGAAGAAAACTCTATGTCCTGTTTCCCTGACACTGCAGTCAGTGGTTAAACACAAGAACAAGTTCAGACTGAAAGCAATTTAAAAAGTAAAGTTCATTTGTCTTGTAAAATGGAAAGTTCAGTTTTCATAATTCAAATGGCTTCAGACAATGCTGATGCCTTTTGCTTTCTGCAGGCCAGGAACAGATATAAAAGATTTTGTGGGCTGACTCTATTAATCATAACTTCTAAAGAAATGAAAAACATGCACTTGAATATTCTACTGTGATTCCCTGCATTTATTCTTCTGACAATTGTTTTTCTTGAAAACCATTTATAAAGCTCTAATTATTCATAGTTCCATTTATAAAGTGAGTCTGAGGCTCCACAATGGCTAGTGCTTTTTTTCATTTCATGATAACCATTGCACCATTTCATAAGGTATTGCACAAAAAGCCGAAGAATACTCTGCTCACAAAGTTGTGAGCTAAATGTTCTTGACCCTGAAATACATAAAGCAAATGGAGGACTGCTGAAAAATACTATCTAAATGCTCCAAGGAAAGCTCTGTACATTCTTTCTTTTCTTCCTCGTCAGATCAATCCTATTGACACAGAGAAGTGTTTGGAGCCCACCCACCTGCTCACTGACCAGTTTCTTCACCAATTCATCAGTGAAAACATATTCAAGAGTACCAGAGGCTCCAGGTGTTGTCACACTGCGATCTGAACATGATAATTGGGACTAAGGAAAGCTTTTGCTTACACTAACTGGGGCAGGAAAGGTATTCAGCCCCAGGGCGCTGCCTGCAAATCCCTCCAGAGTGCAGAAAATCATCAGGAATCCTACAACAGTGTTTCTATAGGGTGAAGCAGTTACCTCAAGAGCTTGAGAGCCCCTCTGTTACAATGCTGTACCACTGACATTTATTAAAATAGCCTGCAATATCATCTCTTGTCTTAAAAATAATTTATTATGAAGCTAAGGCTCTGCCAAGTGCCTTCAGGCTATCTTCAGCATATTTTTAAAAGTAATTTCTAAAGTAATATATATGGAAAAAATGTCCTTAAGATATAAAAGTATGAAGAAAGCAAACAGCACCATCTTTACCCCAGCTTAGCACTGAGGCAAAATGCTCAGACTTTTGTGCTTAGCGCACTCCCAGAGGCCAGGACTTGTTGGTTTGAACAGCCCTGGCAGGTGTAGGAGCCAAGCCACCTCCTTCTGGAACAGTGCTTTAATCGCAAATATATGGCTCATCCTCCATCTGCATCTTCTTCAAAAGTAGAGTTCAAAACCACCTTTTTGAAAGAAAGAAAATAAGCCTTCAAGTAAGGGAATCTTGTAAGATGTACAGGTTTTCTTGACACTGGAGAGGAGATGAAATCTCAGGGGGGCACTGGCTTTCAAACCCCTCTGTATCTTTGCACAGATAGCTCCAAGAATCCTCCTTGAGGGAGATACCTGGCCCCTTGGGACCCCATCCTGAGGTGCCACACCCTCCACTGGGCACTATGCAAGAAACTATGCAAGAAACTGGAGTTGAACATACTGTATTAAGGAGATTAGTTACTCATTCCATTTCAGTAAGGTCATTTTTGTACACTGAAAAATTATCATTATATAATTTAGATGCATTAACTTTTGGCTACAGCTTCAAAGTCTCTGAAATGGAATGGCTACTGTGCTATACATGAAAGGACTATTAACTCAGATTAAAGAGCAAACTTGGCAGGTACAGCACATACACAGGATGAATTTTTATTCTGAGGCTTGAGCAACAATGAAAATTCTCACTTGCCCAAAGGTGATCCTGTCAGATGACATCATGTCAGATAGCACTAAATAGCAATAGAATGGTATGTGACACTGTTTAGCCACACTTGCATAACAGCAACTGGAATGATAGAAAAAGTCATCACACAAATGGGAACATCTTGAAGTTATCTGTGAGCAGGTGTCCTTGAGTGCAATTAACACTTTTGTTCCTTTAGACTAATTTGCCTAGAATTATCAACTTGTAATGGCACACAGTAGCTGATATGTCCCCCTACATCTGCCATGCCTATCACCCCTGAATCATTCTCAGCTTTGTGAACCAGCTTGTTTCTTTCCTCTAACAGGCTAGCTGACAAGCTAGGCTGAATTTTCAAATGGTTTCTACTTTTCACCTTTTAAAATAATTAGCAATACACATTACATCCCATTCTCCCCAATGTCCTTTTTAACCTATTTTGAAACAGAGCAATCAGAGTATCTTGTACCAGATGTATTTGAACATTCAAGATCTTGAACAGAGGGAGAGGAACAAAAAATAAATCTCAATTTATGGTCTAAATCAAGTTTTCCATCTAGACTGAATTCTTTTCCGATTTCAACCTTAATGTGAAAAGAAATAGGGCTCATTTTAAAACATTTAAAGAGAGAGATACGGGCCTCTGGATATTTTTTCCTGGATTCAACTCTGATAAACCTATTATATATTGCGAAGCTAAGAGTCAAAGCACAATTCCAATACACCTTTTAAAGATACAGATAATGTGCTTTGATTTAAATCTATATGTTAAAGTGCCTTTAAAGATAAGATTTTGTTCACAAAACTACCCCAACGCACCGGAAAAAACCATAAAAAACAGACCAAGGAAGAACTGATTTGTAAATTGGCTTTAGTAAACGTCAATCTATTTTTCAAGAGAAAAAACAAGAGTGTGTATAAATTCCACTACAAGAGATCTGTCAGGGAAGAGAGGGTTTTCCTCTATCACAGGATGAATAAGCAATGAGGTTAAATTTAGAAATACGGGCCATGTTTTACAGTAAATATTGCAGAGGAAAAACAAAATTTGAAATGTTACAAAAATGAGATGCCAGAGTTGCCAAAAATAAATATGAAAACAGCAATCACAAGGAACACCTGGAAAATGTGTTCATCTGATTGCTGTCAATATGGCTAGTACTCAAAAGAGAAATATTATTTTTGTTTCAATTTCATCATTCCAAAATCTTTTGTTATTATTTTTGCTTCTACTTAAATTTGACAGACTGGTAAAGAAGATACTGAAGAGTTGGCTCTTTTTCCTATGCTGTAACTAAAGCTTTGATTAGAGGAAATTTGACATGAGCTGTTCAGGAATACAGAGCAAGCCCTCCAGCTGCAGCAGCAGGATGTGGTGCCAAACTATAATTGTTCTAATCCTCCTAATCCCCATTGACCACACCTAGGACTGCCCCCACCCAGTTCTCACCCTCATTGACCAGACCTGGAACTGCTCTAATATTCCTTATGCTCACTGACCATTACTGGGACTGCCCCACCCACTTCTCACCCCCACTGTCCTTACGTGGGAGTGCCCTAAACCTCCTCACCCTCACTTCCCATTGCTAGGATGGCCCCACCCACTTCTCACCCTCACTGACAACACCTGGGACTTCCCCACCCAGTTCTCACCATCACTGGCACTAATCCTGCCAGGTTTGAGGAATGGAAAGCAGACTTCAAATCTGCGCAATTCCATCAAGAAAACCAGGTAAAACATGTCTGCTTAGTCTATAAAGACTACAGGTTTTATCTCACTTGAAGAACTTCGCTTTTCTTATGTTACAGTTCTTTGGGAGAACATACCTACTAGTTGTTAACCCTTGAGTTCCACCAAAGAAAACAACTGTAATCCATCCCATATAGGAGAAGGCAAATCATCTACTACTTTCAAGTAGCTATAAACCAGTGTGTGTTAGCAACTCAGTGTGCCATTAAATAAACTTGTTCCTGGGCTTGAATTCCTTAAGGTCTTATTTAAAAGAAATTAGGAGTTTTTTATATGCAGAAAACTCTAAAGTGCATGCTAAAATAATGTCTCAAAAATTACATAAGTTTAGAAGCGGTTGATTGACTAAAACAGCTTTGCCAACAATGTATTTATAAATGTATTGGTTGTTATTAGAAAGTACTACAGCTATTACAAAACTATACAAATACATTAATAAATCATAGCAATTACACAGCGTTTTACATGTTTACAGTACCATGCATAAATCTGGTACACAAATATATTTCATTATTAGACTTTTATTGTTTAGTTAAATGCTTTTCCTCCCACTGTTGCAGCAAATCTCACAACTGCATAGTCCCTCAGACTCATCCTCCTTTTTCCAGCTTGCATTAAGGCACTCTCTCATGTAAACCTCAATGCAATCCACTTGCTTGTTTCCTCAGTCTACAAATTTGGGCCACCTGCTGTAATGTTCCACAAAAATTCTCAGGACAATAGAAAGAGAAAGCTTCCTGGGAATTCTCGGACTTTGTATCAGAACATACCAATTCACTGAATCAAGTAATTTTCAGAGCATAAAAATTAAATGGGAAAGACATTTTCAGGCCAGGATAGAAGTTTCTTTGTAAAGCAGGGAATTACAAAATCTTAAAAACTATAAATCAATTTCAGGTTGAAAACTATTAAACTTCCTTTGGAGAAACAAAAAAGAACTACCCCAAACCTCTTCTACTAATGTCTAGACAAAGTTCCTTCAAAATTTCCTCAAGACTAAGACTTTGTGCTCATGACATGCAAAGAGCAGCTTTTTTACTTTAAGTCTTCTGAAAGATTCCATTTAACATAAAGGATTAAAAATGATGAGAAGGTATCTATTGACAAGAAAGAAAAATTATATTGTTTAGCCTTTATTTACAATAAACATTCAGACAGATGAATACTAGATGTTACATTCACTCAAGTAATATTTTTTCTGTGAACAGGATTTTCAGACAATCTTAGCTCCATACAATTACATTCTGGAAAAGATAAACCTTGTCTTGTCCATGTTCTTAACCACTTAAACAAAACAAAATTTGTTTTGAAATTATTTTACATGAAAAATCATTAGTTTTTGGGAAACTAAACAAGAATCAAAGAACCCTTGATTCCAGCTACACAGGTTTAGACTCCATACGAGATTGCTCGATGTCAGCAAAGAAGAGACAGCATAAAGCTGGAGGAAAGCTCACTGAAGTTCTAAACCAGCTTGAGACAGAATAGGGTCAGTGCATAGACCTCTGACAAAATGAATCTGGCTAAGAAAGTAGGAAACCTCCTAAGGGATCAGCATAAATAAACCTAAGCAAATAAGTGGTTATCTTCACAACTCTTCTGCTTTTTCCAATGCAAATTTTTGGCAAACAAAACAAGTCCAAAGAGAATCATTTAAGAACAGCTGTGACATGTTTCTTTACCTAGACTACAAGTTGAAATCGAAATTCTCCTCAGTATATAGAATAACCAATATGAGATTAAATGCTGACAACAGAGGTTTTCATACTCAATGGAAAAAACCATACATATTCTGTAAGTCTCACTGCAATTTAAGTAGTTTCACTGTGCCCTCTGGATTTGTTACTGTGATTGTGGAAGTAGCTCCAAATTTCATAAGTACCTGCCTTGGAATCAAAGGATGAAAATATTTGGGGTTTTTTTTTTTTACATCATAACTTCTTTGTGTACAGCCCACACAGATCCATCAACACATAAAATGTAAAATAAACCTCCAGAAACTAAAACACTGAGTTAGCCATAATTATTTAACACCACAATCCCTTTTTTTCTCAGAAAATTCTGGGAGGTACTGAAATATAGACCAAAATAGCTATAAGCTTGAAATTGATTGATGCAAGTTTCATCACAACTGAGCTTCATTCTATTTCACGAAACATCAAGATTCCTGTTAAATATAACAGGATCATTTCAAAGAACCTGAAAAAATAAGATTCCATATCCCATCTTATTGTGAATTGCCCACACGTAAACCTAGATTACATTCTCACCAAGAGGCTTATCTCAATCAATCTGTCTTGGGAAAAGTAGACTGTATGATTGCAGACTTCTGAGCTATACAGAACTCCTGCAAAACCTCTCCTGACTTTCCAGTCACAGACTGTGGATGCTGTAATTCTCTCACCCTTTTTTGTTACATGTGTTTGATCAGCTTACCTTTGATGACCGAAATGCTACAAAACTTGCTGTCATATACAGATAACAGCAGAACTGCTTTTGAATATAGAAAAAATATTCTTGCACAGCTGCAGCAGCACTCAAGTTTTTTAAAATGTTTGCAGAGGTTTCCCCCCTAAGGCAGTGAGACCTTATAGGTAATATCCCTTGCCTTCTCCATCTCTGACCCAACAGCAAACACTTACAATACTCCGCTGATCTGCCAGTTCAAATATGAAGAAAACAAAGCAATTCCCTGCAGTTAGTAAATGCTAATATGATCAAACCCATCATCCTTTTATCTCATGGGAAATGCATTGAATAAGCATTGTGCTATTATTAGAAAGTGCCCAAGTTCATAATTGTCATATAACAAACTCCTTGTCCTACTTCTAGCTATGATGTATCTACTTATTACAGTTTAAGTGAACTTACTCTGCCTGTCTGCTGCTATATCAACCTTCCAGCTAAATTGTGCTTTAGCTTAATTTGAAGAACTCCACTGATACCGGGTGCTAGGATAAGGAAGGCTTATTCATCCTACAGAGACAAGACTGTCTGAGAAATTGTAAAAGGCACTAGAAAATGTTAAATGCAATGGAAAGAGTAAAGTGAGGGATGGAGTTGGGGGAAGACTGAAAAAGAACAGATGATAGAAAACCAGAAAAGGACTAGAGGACTGAAAAAGAGACACAGCACTTCCTACATCACTTCTTGGCCTGTGAGAAAGCAACTGAGTGCTTCTAAAAAAGACTTGTCCCCTAAGGATTCTCAGTTCCTGAACAGGAACCTGTCCAGTGCTTTTCTGACACACTTCATGCAGTGTTTCTCTTCCAAGTGCCAGCTGCCCAAGGCTAAATATTTTTACAATTCCAAGACTGCTTAGGTGCATATATTTGAAGAGGATTGAAGGGGGAAGAAATCAGTATCAGATCATGAAAATACAGAACCTACATCTCTAAGGTCGTGCTTTGCTGAACATCAGAATATGCTTAAATGGTAGATGCTTTCAGGTCATACTAGAACCTACTTGCTTTTTTTAGCCATACTAGAGCATATCTACTGATTTTTGGAGTTTGCTTAGGCAGATAATGCTGCTGACAAGCTGAATATTAATCTAGATAATTAAATGACAAATATGATGGAACATGCAAGTCTGAGTTGATAGGCTAGGTTTCTCTGATTTTAGAATGAATGCCATAAACTGAATATATCATTTATATCTGCACTATTCCTCATCAGAGACATCAAAACTCATTAATCCTTGTTAAGTAAAAAAACCCCTCCCTGGCAATTCCTTTCTTTTGTTGAAAAGCAAGTTAAGCAAAAGTGCTATTGAGCATTTGTGCACCTGTACAATAGATTCTGGTAGGAATTCTACTACCTGTTACCAAATGCAGTGACTTATGGGACAGCTGGGGTCAAGAAAAAAAGCACGCAGAGGAAAATGTTAAAAGGTCCTTTGGAAGATATTGGATATTTTTTCCTGTTAAGAGTTTTAATATATGCTTATCTTCTTCATATTGTCTTGATAATTGATAATCTACATACTGTTCTTGATTTGTACAATAGTGTTCTCTCAAACTCGAGCACACACAACATACACATGGTATCTGACAAACTCTGTGGTGAGTAATTGGACTGATATTGGCCCCAATCCAGAGTTTTTCCTTGATCCTCCTGAATCCCGCTCCTTCTATATTTAACTTAGCATAAAGTCTAACACTGCATCTCAGCTGTCAACAGCAACTAAGAGCTGCAAGACAGAAAAAGGCAACCCCTTCATCTGCCTGTGTGACAACTCCTGGTGCCACATTAAAGCAGCTTTTCCCGCGCCGCTTGACAATGCAGGGAGAGCTTAGATGAAACAAACTCTTCAGCACCAAGCTGGAATGGAAGAGTATTGACAGCCCGTACAAAAAAAAGGAGAAGGCTTAGTGTCTCAGTGGAGACATTAGACAGGACTATGTGGGTGCTGTGTCAGCACTCCCACACAAAGCAGCAACAGAACTTCTTAAAGCCAAATCACTTGACTTAGCATTAAGTAAGGAAGAGACACTCAGAAGATCAGCAATATTTAATAATGTGAGCAATGATTTTCAAAAGCCAATATTTAGTGTTTTTCTTAGACTAAATTTCTGATCAATTTTATGTTATTCCACCACCTCCCTCTGACCTAGTTTTTAGCCATAACAAAGTGCAAAATATTCCAAATTATATGTTACATAGAAAAGTGAGGAACACTGGCTGATATTTTGATCTGAATTTAATTGAACATGAAGACACCAGTAGAATTACACAGCTCTTTCATCAGTAGCATTTTGCTAAGAAAGAAGGGAGAAGAAGTGGTTTTCTGACAAAGGATTCCATGTAACCAACAGAAACTTAAACAGTTGTGCTCATTCAGCCCAAAAAGACATTTAAGAGACCTGTCAGCTTGACACGCAAGTGCTTTGGTTATAAATACATCAGGAAATGAGAAAAAATGTGAAAGTGTCAATAGACCTTACTTTGAAATTACAAGCTTATCTACTGCTCTTTCAACTAATTTGTTTTCCATAACAAAATCATATATGATGAAAGCTGTCTTAAAAAGCACGTCCATGGAAACAGCGAGCAGACCAGCACACCTGATTGTGCCAAGGCAGCCCTGGAAACAGCCATGTCACAGCCAGCAGAGGTTTGTCACTGTACAGGCTCAGTTTGCTTACAGGAGAATATTTGAAAACGACTTGTTCACTGATGGCACTTCACAAAAAGAACAGCATTACTCTTATCACCTTTGGGACCAGCCAAAAATGTGCATACACTCACAGCAGCTCAGCTGGCAGGTACACTGTGCAGTTTAGTTGTGCTTGTTTGTGACTGTACAATGCAGATATTCAATCTTATATTTTATAATAATTAGATTAAAGCTAAACAAAATTTGGAATGTATCTTCAATCCTTTTGTTCCAAGGAGGAATTACCAAAGCAGACACACAGACTACTGCTCTACTAATTGCCATGATATTGTCCAATTAACAGTAAGGTAAATCATAAATAATGATGACAAGAAGCATTCAAACCACTTGAGATTTAATTTATAGTAAAGAGTGGCAGTCTAAATTTCTTACCATCATGTAATTATTTTGGTTTAGATTTTTTCTTTTAATAGAATATGGTTATTAACATTCACAAAGTTTAGAGTCAAGGTTTATAAAACTTATTTTTCTCAGTTTCAACTCCTGATTTTTATTCCTGCATTTCAGTAAAAACAGTGACTTTTTTTCTATAACAAAAGACAAGAGCTGAAAAATACGGGAAAATATAGAGAGAATAAAAAAGCGTTATTTCAACCTGTCATGAACAATGTCTAGTAAAAGCCTAAATTTTATTACAAAATTTTTTTAAAGCACTTTAATGTGTTTAAGTGGCTAATGGATGTAGAGGTGAACAACCAGTGCTGTGCTTCTCAAGTGAAATGAGGCACTTAAATGGAAAGAATTTTTGCAATAGAAAGAAAATGACTTTTTTTATATCCTCCTTGCAGCAATAAGGTTACTCTAACAATCCTGAACACAGAAAACACTTGTTTTATCCTGTATTCCCTATTGAATTTAATTTGCTACATTCTGACTTAAAGTAGAAAAATAGGAAGGTGTTTCACATACACGTTTTCAAGCAAATTACTTGTTCTGTGGAAAGAAATTTTCATAATGGCAGTAGTAAATAGCTTGGTTCATAAAAGCTTTCCAGGTCTCCACTTTTCAGTAAAAAGCAGTTGGAATTATAAAGGAAACTTCTGAAGATGTGGGGTTTTTTGTAACTTTACAGTGAAGTTCTCTATTATGCATTTGTGCTGTATATATGATATAAAACCAGATCACACATAGATAGATAGATAGATATGTTCCTTCTCCTCTTGCATTTGTATTTTTGACAGAAGAGGAATGATCTCTTTCTTTCTAGTTCCATCTTTTACTTTTAATGTTAAGGAAAATACATTAAAATAGCATGATTGCATCTGTTATTGGCTATTTTACTTCCTGTGAGATAGAAAATCGTTGGCACTCACACCTGGAGTGTTACAAGACAAAATGAAAGCTTCATAATGAAAAAACACAGGGTACGCACATTTCCAGCCACCCAGTCAAAAAGATTTTCCAATGCAATCAATCATTTAAAATAGGGTTTGAAATATGGATAATTTCTAGTCAATTTCTAACAAGAAACAGGAAACATGTTATGAGTATACCATATTGAGAAAAAACTGTGGGTTTAGCCCTTTCATATCTCCTTCTGAATTTTCATACATGGTCCAACACCAGTTGCATTTTTCTGATATTTTGTGCAGTCTGTCCCGAAAGGCTTTAGAAGATTGAGATAAAATGACAGAGGAGTTTCCAAATTCTTCTCATTCTTTCAGCAGAGGTTTTGACTCGTGGCATGACTGACATTGACCAGGTGACAGGATAAAGCTGGTTATTAACAGCAGGTTTAGAAGTGTTTACAGGTATATTACTATCTGATCCACCAGCCATTTTTTGGGAAAACACTCCTGTTTGTTTCCAGAATCCTGAGTTTGAGGTTATACTTTATACTGTCAAATAAATCTTTAACTTTTTCTCTTTTATTTTTTTACACTTCTGTGAAGGAAACTCTGAAGAATTAAAGTTTTTTTATTGTTGTTTGTTGGTTGGTTGGTGGTGGTATTTCTATTTATTTTGTTTGGGGTTTTTTTAGAAAAGAACTACAGGGGAACACCAAATGGTATTTCTTAGGCACCATCTGACATGAGTTCAAATTGCTGCAAGTGATTGAGGTTTGGCTTTAGAAGCCTGGGTCTAAATAGAAGCAGCTGAATTGTAGCTGAGAATAATTATCTGCAAGATATGAAAAGGTCTGACCAATTTCTGCAGCTGAGCTGACCACAGTTTACCATTTTGCTCAAGCCCTAAAATATTCATCAGTGTCCCAGAGTATTTTTCATGGCATCTGTAAAAGGAGATTGGAACAAGCAACTACTGCTGACTGCTAAAACACAAAGTACTACTTAGAATAAAGCCATCTAGTACTTGTATATTTAACAGTTCAGACTTGAGATGCAAAGTCTTCAGTTTGTTACAGATTATAAACCTGCAAGATACACTCAATACATATATTCATACATGTGTAGATAATTAAAAATTTAGAAGTGAGAATATACTGCCTTTTGGCAGCCTCTTAGAAGTAATGAAAAAATTGACATTCTGTAATATTACTGTTGTCCTGCAGTCATACACACAGACAGAGAGGGCAAATGTAGCCTTTTTTAAAAATTAATTTTCTTTAGCTGTTTTATGTTCTTTATTTAAGATGGTCAACTTAGAAAAAACCCCAAACACATAGTTAGTGGGCAGTGCCAAAACAGCAGGGGGTAGACAGGAGCTTTTTGCTATTTTTTCCCCTTTTACAGTTTCAAGCTTTCAGCATGTAAATCTGCCCTCACAGTTCAGCATGGAAATCTGCTGACTACAGAAAACGCCTCATTGGGAACAGAAAATCAATTCCTGTCCGAAGTAATCTAGACAAAGTGTTAGTGCAAACCATAAGAACAATTTTGATTGGAGGAGCCCTATTAAGATTTAAGGGGAGCAATATTTTTTATCAGGTCCTGCAAGTTTGATCAACTGTATCCACTGATTTTAGGAGGTAATGAAAGTGCCAATGGCTGTGCACCCATGATCTGTGGAAATGGCATTCATAACCACTGGGCATTCATGAGTAAGTCCCCTAGTGACTTCCTCATTCCTTTTAGCATATGAAACCACTCAGAACTCACTTTAACTTTTTTTTTTTACTCTGATTTCTTTTACATCTTTAACTGCTGTTTAACTGAAAACAAGGGCGATTCTGCTTTTTGTTAGCTATCAAAAAATGAAATATTCTGATTTGTTTAAAGATTTCCTTGTTTAGCCAAGGTATTTTGCCCAGCCGAAATGCAGATTTCCCCGCTCCAAGAATAAGATCATGGTAACTTTTTCTGCTTTTCTGAAAAGTATGATAAAGTAAGAGCCAACAAAATTTATTCTTTTACGAAAGCCATTGAAAAGACTTAGGAATTGACAAGAGAATTATGTCATGATCTCTGCTTTTGTTGCCTATTATAGTGATGGTAACTGCTTTCTTGAAAATCCATTTCCGGAACATAAGCAGGTAAAGTTATTGAGATTACTTTGTTAAGTTATGTAAGCATATATGACAACTTGTTTTCTGGAACAACTTCCTAAAAATCAAAAAACCTGCATAGATTTCTAACCTACAATAATTCACTAATGAGAAATTGTGTTGAGTATGGAAAAAATTAAATGCTTAGAAACCATCAGGGTGTTTTGGGTTTATGAAGTCACTGACAGTTATAAACATTTTAATGAACACACGTAACAGCACCTTAGCAGCACTGTCTTTAATAACCCAGCATGGAAACATGAGTGTGCTTTACGAAACAGCCACACTCTGGGTGATCATTAGACTTCCTAAAGCTGCTCTATTTGGGGATTTCAGTAAATTTTTTTAGAGTTTTGAACAACAAAGAAAAGAAAGTTATTCCAGGGCTGCAACTGAGGACAAAAACCTGTCCTCTAAACATTTGTGCTTATAAATATGCTAATCTTGCTATCATTTTGCCTTAAAACGCAGTAGCCTTTCCTTTACAGCTCCTGACATGCTTTGATGTGCTGCCCATTTAGCTGGTTTAGATAGTATTTTAAACCAGAACTTAAGAGCATCAGACAACACTGTCACTGTCTTCAAAAAGAAGCTTTTATTGCTGTAACCAAAGTTTAATAACCATGCGGGAGACAGACAAGTTCAAAACAGAGATGGGAAACTTGGGACCTCAGTAACATCTGGTGCCTTTTTCACAGGTTACAAAAGTTAAATTGCACAGCTCTTTGGAGAAATGATTTTATTTGCTTCGATATCCAAAGATAATGCAAGCCACAGAGAATGACAGGAAGGTCAGGGATCCTGATAAATCAAGTATTTAGAACAGTCTATCTCTTTCTACAGTACCTATCAAAAATTTACCAGAGCTCTTGCGCAGAAAAAGACAAGACATTTTCTCAAGTACAAGGATCATTTGCACTAAATACCCCTGTCAAGCAAATTGATTCCAGCATGAATATTTACAAACCTGGCTGGCTGAAAGCAACCGGCCTTAAGAAGAGGTAAATAAATCTCTAACTTAGTAAATGATATTGCTGGGAAGTTTTATATTTCTCCAGTGAGAACCAAATTTGATCCAGGGATTAATGGACAGAGCAGGATCCTTTCCTTTGAGTTCAGGGAACTTTGGATTAGGCTCTTGATTTAAGTTGGGGTTTTTTTATTTATTTTAAAATAACATCCACTATTTAGACTTGTCCATGATCCTCAGAAAGTATGATTCAAATGTATCATAGAAAAAACCAGTCCCCTCCCTTCAGAGATAATGGCTAGAAAACCCCCGACCTTTTTCAAGTTACACCTTTATTGCCAAAAACTATGAACAACACAAATTGTGTTAACAGACCAGTCAAACCCAGCCTCACATCTTTATCTTTGTTTCTAAAGAGAGAAAATTAATAACAATTGGTGCTTTCTATTTCTCCTGTTGTTTTTTCTCTCCTCTTTCACTAAGGCAAGTCAGAGTTGATAAGAAAAGCAGATAATAGAGAGAAAAGCAAGAAGTTCATATTTCTCTCAGTCTCAGGTTGGAGGGTTTATTATTTTCATACAGCTTCCTTCCCCATTTATGGGCCTGTCATACAAGAACAAACATTCAGCCTCAGGCTCTCAAACAGGCCCCAAGAGAAGGAGTGTGCATGATTCTCAGACTTGTTCCTTTCTTGAAACAGACAAAAGCCTTTTTATTTTTCTGATCATTCCTTAAAGCAGTACTTGCATGACATTGACTTTTTGTCTCACTGATTCTCTGCTAGCACCAAGAAACATCCTTCTTTTTCTGGGCCAGTTCAAAAGCTAAATCGATTATGCTCAGCCTCTCCAAATTAGCCCATTCAAATCTTATTGGTTGATTGTTTTGTTCCTAAGCTTTCATCTACAGGGATATTTTGCCTTTGGGAATTTAGTTCATCTGACTGAGACAAGCATTCTTCCTCATTAGTTTACATTTCTGTTTCTGATTTTACAACCACCACAAAAATCACGTCTTCATAGGAAGAATCCTTCCTTAAGCCACCAGCCACTGAATGCCCCATGTTTTCACCACATCCTGACACTAACAACGCTTTGAGGCGCATTTTACTGTGGAACTAAAACCTGTTTAATAGTCTTGGTCTGATTACAACTCTGGCCTAGGATCTTCACTTATGAAATCCTTGTCTAGAGGGAAACACTTTCAGAATCGGAAGTCTTATGAAAAAAAGAATTTTGACAATTTTCTAAAAACCTTAAAACTACATTTTCATATATAGTGTTGTTACAAAAGATGAACTACAGTATGAAGAGCTTGAGAAATGGATCCTCTCCAATTCCTCATTTTTTTCCATTTTCAGTCACCTGAGACTCCAGAACTGTGTGAAAATAGATGTCATATTTTGTTATTGCCCAAACTGCTATCTGGAATTTAAAAAAATAATTTGCCATATAAGAAGAAATCTAGATCTAATTTCTCCTATTTCATAGACATTTACTTACAAGAAGAAAACCATCTGTGGCTTCCCTTCATGAGGGAGGTTTAGGTTGGTTATTCACCCAGAGGGTGGTTGGGCACTGGAACAGGCTCCCCAGGGCAGTGGTCACAGCGCCAAGCCTGACAGAGTTCCAGAAGCATTTGGACAACTCTCAGGCACTTGGTGTGATCTCTGGGGCTGTCCTGTGCAGGGCCAGAAGCTGGACTTGATGATCCTTGTGGGTCCTTTCCCACTCAGGATGTTCCATGGTACACAGTAAATAAATTTTAAACAAAATTAAACAAAATGAAACCATCACATTAAATTCTTCAGGATGCTTTCATGATTTCAAATACACAGAAGTTGTAAAAAAAGAAAAAAACAAACAGCAATTTTTCTCATTATAATACCACAAATACTACATAAAAGTTTATGTTAGTCCTTTGGTGCAGGCATGGGAATAAAAGCACTTTATACATGTGGTTCTTAGTACTCACAAAACCCACAATCCATGCCAGGGCTGGGAACTGGATGGCATGGCAATCAAGGATTTACTCTCACACATATAATAGTTTGCACACAACATGATTAATAAGGTAAAAGGAGAACTGATCTAGCTCCAAATGATTATCTCCTTTATTTTATGCTTCTGCCTATTTTCACAAACGAAAAAGTCCTATATATTTAAAGTTACTGTAATGGTTGAAGAGTTTTGCTTGTTTATTTAGAAGTTAAATTAATTAGAATTTAGATTCTTTCACTTTCCTTTACAGTTTCAGATCACAAACTGCATGTCCACTTGGAATTCCTGCAGTAATCCATGAGGACTGTAACAGAAACAGCAAAATAGCAGCTAAGAAAAATTGGCTTTAACCCTAATTGAATCAATGGCTCATTCAATGAAACACTACTAAGACACATCCAGCTCAGCTGGGAAAAAAAAAAGGTTCACAAAACAGACTTAGCCTGGGGAATTCCTCACAACAGAAAAATAAATATATGAAATATATGGTGAGTTTGAGAATTTTTTTCTTCTTAATGAAAAGCCTGCAACACTGTTTTCAGACTGAGCCAGGATTTATTAATGTATTTCAAATATGCTACTGTACAAGCATAGCTGCAGATTCTCTTTGTCCTTACTGTGTTCCTTGTTATCCTTAAATTTGATCTTGCATTGATCAATGTAAGGCATGACAGTGATCAAAGGCATCAGGATGCTTCAAGGACAGACTTTATGGAAATACAGGAATATATATTTTAATAAATTTTATTCACATCACTGCATATGCTTTACATTTTTTCCAGCCAAGAATATAGATTCACACATCACTGGCTGTAGGGAGAAGCAAAACCCTGTCACCCAAACTCCTTATTTTTTAAAATAGAAATGGTGCTTTGTCAAAGACATATGAAGCCTCAACTTTGACTAGTTTCTCTTTTTGTTTATTATGCAGAAATACCTCTGATTCCTGATGGCTAAGAATGTAGTACTTTGCAGTAAACATTCTTCCATTTGTCAGAACAATATACACTGTTACAGTCTATGGGCCTACTCCTACAAGGATGAATCACTGTGTTCAACACAGTTCAAATATTTTGCGTAGCACTTTTATCAAAACCGTTTGAAACATGGTTGTTCTATTCTTGTGTTAACCAGAGGCAAGCATGTTCAGAATAGGAATGTATTTGACTTCCTTTAGGCTATGATTTGATCCTTTGAAAATGTATTCACTGACTTTTCCAAGCATTCACAGCCATCTGATATTACAGTGGCATTTTGCCTTCTCATGATGCAGTAAGCCAATTCTTGGAGACCATCATTAAAGTGACAAGAATTTAAATAGTTGGTTACATCCTAAAAGCTTCAAGTCCCTTCTGTATGACACTGTCATACAACTGTATGGCTGTCAGTCTGCTCTTGTTTTAGGAAATTAGGAAATAAAGCAAAAGATGGGAAACTAAAGAATCAGAATGATACCAAGTAAAATGAGATTATTACAATGACTGAAATTGAAAGGTAATAAAACTTTTTGTCCATCACAGGCAGAAAAGGATTCAACCTTGAAAAAGAAGGAAACACTCACAGAAAGCAAAGGTTTCTAAATTTACAAGGGCTGAAACAATATCACAGGCAAATAAAACACAAAACTATGTTTCACAAAATCTCACAAGACTATCCATAATCTTATTTTAACAGTCCAAACTATTCACAAAACTTTTAAGAGAGTACAATTTCAGGAGTTTCTCCTCCCTCCTGCCTTCCCCTCTCAGTATAAAAAAAACTAAGATAATTTAAAAAAAAAAAAATTAAATAACTATGTAACTAAACATTAAAATTAAGATCCATTCACAGTTCTCATCCTGACTCTCAAATATATTTAGCTACACATGAGAAAAAAAGAAATCCAACTTGTCTAGTATGGCCAGGAATATCATAATAAGATAAATCATCCATAAAGCAAAACAAGGGAAAAAAAAAAGCCATGAAAAAAAGAAAATCCAAATCTCAGCCTGGCTGATCCTGCAATGGACAGTAACAGAGGAAGCCATCAGGAATTTTATCCAGGTAAATGACAGCATATTTCCCTCACTTGTACATAGTCCTGTACAAAACACTAGATCGATGCTAAAACAGCAAGCAAAGCATAGAATAAAAAAATTGATCATAACTAGAGCAGCAAATTCAGAGTAGTGTCTCTACCATTATGTCTTGCAGAAGTCACACGACCCATTTTTAAAATAGTAACTGTATGAATATATTAAATAATTCACCAAAGACCTCTGTGAGCACTCTATGCTATTTAGAAAAGATAGAGCTTTGACTATTTTCTACGGAAAACAAGAAAAACCCTCTAAGTGGCCTAGGGCACAGTTAATTGCTTCCATGCATCCAACACAATGGGGTACTTAAGGTGAAATGGATTGGATACATTTGTTTAATAATACCCTAAAGCACATGAGGCAGTAATGCCAGAGAGGTAAGATGTTTTTTTTTTTTTAAAAGAAAGTTTCATAGTAAGCCCAAGACCTTTATAAAATAGGATTTTAAGCCCTTACTGAAAATGTATCCACCGTTCAAAAAGCATAACATAAATGGAGAAATTCCTATGGGCTGTTTACTGATCCCGGATTTGCTCTAACAGTTAATCTCCCTGAAAGGCTGTTAGAGCAGTGGCAAGGACAAAAGCAGCTCTCCCTACACGTTAACTGTGGGATAACAGTACAAATTCAGCTGATCAGTGTTAACACTTAACTTGCTATTGTCTGCACCCACAGAAGACTCAATTATGTCTGTAAGTACCTGAAACAAGTCACTATTTTAATTGGGACACTGCTTCAGATTCATGTTGGTGGCGAGTTTTGGAGGGCTTTCATCTTTTTTTTTTTAATAAATTCCTAACTTTACAGCTAAAAAGATAAATAATTGTTCACTGATAGCAAGAAGCTGGTCACTGTAATTGATCTGACATGAAAATAAGAGGGAAATACCCTGACTTCATTTGAAATTACAGCATCGATCCTGAGATACTGTTCACTCCCTGTCCTTGTGAAGTTCCTATCACATGTTCTTGAGAGCAGCCAGTACTATTTCATAGTTTAGTTGCTTTATTATGTGCTTTCAAGCATCAAAAGATGAAGATATAAGTACAACTACATGATTCTGCTAACTCTTCAAAAACTGTTCTCTAAATCAGTAAGAAAAAATCAGGAGTGTGTGACCTCCTCTTATTCAAAGCATGTAAGTGAAAAGAAGAGACTAATAATAAACATTCGTGGGATAGAGTAATAGACAGGGATAGGATGCCAGGTAGATTGGTTAGAAAGCTAATCAAAGTTTGCAGTCATATGTAAAAGCATCAAAAACAATGAACCACTCAACTTGGTTATCTTGATACTCCTACCCATATCAGCACCTCTCTAATCAGAGCTCAGATTATTCACCCTGCTGCATTTTGTAAGGGTAACATGCATCAGCAGAATAGATAAAATAAGATTTGTGTCAGACTCAAACCTTTCTTAATTCTCAGTCTCAATCATTGAGGTGTTGAGGTAATTCAAGTGACTCAGTGGATTTTGATTCTCTAAGTATCAGAGTATAGTCTGAATGGCAACAGTTCAATCCTAAATTGCCACTGAAAGCAGGGACAGTATAAAATGCATTTATGAATGAAGAACAGTAGACATGCCAAGTGCCAATTTAGCACATTTATTATCCAAAAAAATTGGTGTAAATTCTATTGATTGAATACATTTCCTTAGGTGACGTGGCTAGTTGAGGGAATTGTATTTTAATTACTTCCTCATAGAAGATTATGAAACAGATTCAGGCACAGAGCTTAAGTATATGGTTTAATGTCTCCCCTTCACTGAGGAAACCCATAAAAAGAGAAGTGAAGGAATACTTTCCAAACTGTTTACCATTTTCAGGAATCTCAATTTGAGTTGCCAGGCTACTGTATCAAGAAGCAAGTCAAACATTTGTACCAAATCCAGCAAATATGACCTGAAGTATAAATAGCTGTTGCACAGTTTAAAGTGAGTAACCAAACCTAAACTTAAAAAGGAGCTTTTAGACACCAGCTGATAGTGTGACTTGCTATGATGAAAGATGACAACTGAATTCAGCTTAACTAAATGCATCTGAATACTATTGCTTAGTTAGGTAAAATAACTCTTCAGTTCCTAGGACAGGACCCTATTGTGATTCATCAGTCACATTGAAAAATAATTGATTCCAGACAATTCCATTTCTAACAATGGAACAGTTCAAGGATGAGGATATTCACCTTTTGGAACAAATAGAAAGAAGACTATGCTCCAGCATGCCAAGGAGGTTAAAGAGTGATTAATAACTCGAGAGAACCGAAAGAGCCTGAAAATATTTTCTCTGAATTGTTTTAGGTGAAAACAAAAAGTCAGTGTTGGGTTTTCAAAATCATCAGCAGGGATAGCAATTACTTTTTTTCCTCAGTGGCTAAGTAGTTTAAGAGCTCTTTTTGAGCTGCAAACCTGTAAAAAACTGTGCTCCTAGTCCAAGAGAATCAGAGCTGACATCTTCCATTTTATAGTATTTTCCTAAACAGTAATTTACAGCACTCAACACTGAGCAAGTCACCAATCCCCATCATTGAGTGGTTTCCATTTCTTGTCACAGGTATGAAATCGAGAAAGAAAATCACTCCAGCTGCACCCCCTAGCAAAGACATATCCAGGGGACAAAAAACCTGAGTGAAGTTGAATCCTTCAGCAAGAGAAGTCACACAACCAACCAGACACTTGTTGTGGCACACTGAAATATTATCAGCAGGGACAACATCCAAATCTATGAAGAAGCAGTAAAACTTTTATTGACTGTCCCATTATGAACCCCTGGACCCATTCATGCTTTATTTCTGTCCACCACGCTTATTGCAAAAAATACCTCCTTTTGAAACAAAGCCAATTTGTAAATAAAAGCATTATACAAAGACTGTTGATGGTGCATTGCTTTATGAGTTCCTGTCGGGTTTTCTCAGGGAGTCTAAACTGCAGTGAACAGAATTATCTTGGGAATTATGGGTTAATATGTGTATTTTACTTCTGACACCTTTATTATAGCTAGATAACAGCAGCACATGCTAGCATATCATCATATCATTTCAACACCTCAGTACAGTAATTCTGTTAACTTACTTTGCTAACAATGTCTTCAGATGTTGACTCAGATAATTCATTACTAAATACAACAAGGAAAGGGAAATAAAAATAGGATACCACGTTGTTAGATATTTCCATCACAGGAAACATTCCTGATGAATTATTTTCTACCTCACTTCTGCAGTCAAAACATAACCAAGAATGTAGCTTAGTTTCAAAGGACCAAATCTGATTTCTAAAATTTCAAAGGCTGAGGTGCTCTTTGTCTCCAAGTTTTGCTTTTTGCATTACATACAGAACAAAGAGCCCTGACCCTGAAGTACTCATCTGTACCTACTTACAGATACACTACTGAACGCAGTATATATTGCCAAATTTTATTATGTACCAAAAAAAGCCAGCCATATTTCTCATACCAAAATATTTTACTGCAAAGTAATGTTTCAAATCAAAAAAATTTCATTATGTTTGAGCAGTGACATCTTCCATACTGAACTGTGTCTGTCCTACAAAACTGAACTGCTTCAGTGTCAGGATTACACAATCTGGTCCTGGTAAAATAGTCAGTGGAACTGACTTCTAGTTTAGGTGCAGGAAAAGCAGGAAAATGCCAAGGAAATGTTTTCAGTAGATAAAAATCCATGTGTTACCAGTGTTCCATTATGCATAGAGGTATTATGTAAATCAATGTACTTCTGGCAACACAAAACAGCTGTGGCTGAAAAGAAAATTTTCATCATGTGTACATAACAGTGGGAAAGTTGAAAGTTAAAAACTAACTGTTCAGGTAGGTAAAGTCTTATTGCTCATTACTGGTACACTGCAGTCATGAAGTTACACTTCAGGAGCGTAAAAAAAATTGATTCGCTATATGCTAAGGTAGAAGGTAAGTAGCTAATGCTCACAGTTTTCCTGGTTAATAAAAACTCAAACCATATCAAAAGTTTAGTAATATATTTAAAAAAAAGTAAAGTAAATTATGTTTAATCGGGTAAATAAGCAGGAATTTAAACTTGTGCTTAAAATGTTGTGGCTTTAAAATATGAGGAGAAATATTCATAGAAGTAAAATCTACCTGGACTTAAGCAAGGGCTCTTTTAGCAAGGAGATGGGGGAGGGCTTTTATTTGCAGAATGCAGGGAAGACATTTGGGTGGGAGTTCATCCCTGTGCTTCCCTGTTCTGCAAGCAGCTTTGTGCACCACCTGAGACAGAGCAATGTTAACCAGACAGTTTTTTACATTCATACAAAACTTGCTGTCACCTAGAACAGATGTATGAGTGCTTTGCTATTAAAGAATATAAGGTATATAGAGTCAACATTGGATAAGTTTGCTCTCCTTACCTGTTAGACATTGAAATGCCTTAATGTCAACCTGCTAAAATCATTAACATCTGGATGGACTTTGAATTAGAATTAAATGTTTACATAAAGAAATGTTCTGATCCCATCTAGTTTATAGCCTTCTAACAGAATAAAAGAACTATAGAGCCTTCTCAGAATTTTGCCAGCTTAGAAGAAAGAGAAGTATTCTCACAGCACGTTCTGAAAACTTCCACGCAATCAGTATCAAATGTGTACATTGTACCACCAGTTAGACGTATCTGTTCATTTGCAGGCAATGATTTCTCAGTGGAAAGGAATTTCAGCATTTAAAGATGGGTGATTTTTTGAGACTATATTTAATTTTTCATGAACCACTATACCAAATCACAGCTGCGCAGTCTGTACCTAACAACATAAATGAAGGAAGTTGAGGTGTGGGTTCATATTTAATAGTTTATAGCCTATCTATAGATAATCCAATTAGAAAAAATAGATTTTGAGATAAAGCAGAAAAAAGTATTACATATAATGATTTGCAATAGTAATGAACAAGTAAAATTATAGACTCTACTAATATGATCTATATCAGATTAACACAATTTCTTTATTTAGACAAGAGAAACAGAAGTTAGTTTAGCAACATTTTTCAAGTACTACTCAAGTAAGGCAGTTTAGGGGTGCAAGGTTTGTATTCTAGCCTTGGTCAAAGGCCGCTGAAAGCCCTTGCTACCAACTGATGGCTTGAGGGCTCCTGCAAAGGAGCCCAACAGCCTCATCCCCAATGCTGATGAGCAGGAAATGCCTGTACATAGCACACATCCAGAGCAAATCCAAAACCAGGACAGGATCAGGAGCTGAACTCTTGTGTAATCTGGAGACATTAAACCCTGAGAGCTGTAATATTGTTCTTCGGGGCTCATGTATAATGGTGTAGAAGTGGGAGGCTAAGTGGGACTGACAATGCTTCCGTAGCCACTGGCTGCAGCTTCTGCAGGCGATACAGCCTCCATTTGTGACATACTCAATAGTCTCAGAAAGCTTTGAGAGCAGATTCCTGTTCTGCACCAGAATGGCAGCAATCTGTGGGAACAAGTTCACTGTACAGTTAAACAGCCAGATTCAAGCACCCATGTTTAAAATTGTTCTGTTAAGAAGTTGTTATATTTTAGCTCCTTACTGACTTTGATAAGAATTGGAAGGACTTAGGAAAAATAAAAATGTGCAGACATACGTAAGAAATTGGTTGTATTTATTACAGCTGAGCATTTATCATGGTACACTAGGATAATTTCATCTGCAAAGAATATTGACAGAGGCTTCCACAGAATTAATATTTCAAATAATTTCCTTGTTCCATCAGCACTTTTCTGCATTTACCACTCTTCCGCATTTAATATAGTAGTGTCAGTCTGTAGGAAAAGCTGCAGCTAATTTGTCTAGTGACACTAATGAATGAAACAAATTATTCTATTTACTTGAGCAGCGTTGTGACTCAAAAGCAATTTCCTCAGCACAGCAATTTCACTGCAGTTCCAGTGCAGAGAAATATTTTCAGCCAATGTTTAGTCATTCTCACAAGTGTTATTAAACACTGTTAGTCATACACCAGCCATCCATATCTTACAACACTCCAATCTTGTATTAAGAAACGAGTATGTTACAGGGAAAGTGAGCAAAAAATAACAGACAAATATTACTCAAAATTCCAAGGCAGTCTATAAACTGAATAAGATTCCATAGGGTTAGCTTGGGTATTTTTTGGAAATAAAATGTTGAAAGTATTGCACGTTGGTTATATTTGACATTCAAGTATTTTCTGCAGTGATGTACTGATAACATTCATTTGTCCAAAACCTTATTACAAAACAAGATGGAGAATTAAGGAAAAACCTTAATATTGCACTTAGTTTATCCTCATGAAAGCAGTAATAACACCGCTACATTGGAAGTGAGTAGGGCAACACATTTGTGAGATAGATTTAATTTTATAATCACATTAAAGGAGAAATTCAAGGTTAACTGCTTGAAAGTTAGTCCTCATCAGAAAGAGTTTTTTGTAAATATGTATCATAAAATCACCGTTGGAATATTATTATGTTTCTGTGCTGAACAAGATTTCTGTTGGGTACCTCTCTCCAAATTCACTATTTGACTTCTCTTTTTGTGTTCTGGTTTAGGTTTAAAAAAGTTAAGAATAATTCAGGATTTGGATGCACATTTTATACTTAATAAATCCCATCTCTTTCGTAAGCTGGTTGTTTGTATAAAACCTTGACATATATAACTTTGTTAGAGTTTTAATATACAGACTTTTTTTCCTCCCCAAAGTCTCTTTTAAATAAGTAATTGTAGGCTGAAATAGACATAACTTAAATCATGTTTTAAATTCACCTGTGCTTAGAATGAAATAAAATGATCCCCAAATAAAATAAAAATGAAATTCATATGCAAGCATAGTCATGTGTATGCAGTGTATATGAAAACAGGACAAACCCGTTTTCCAAGATATCACTTACTGCTGCTAAGATACAACTTTCTACCTGAAGCGTACAGCGCTTTTATGAAACTATACACTCTCCCACCTTTCAGCCCTGGCTCTCCACATCCCTTTAGGCTACAAACCCACCACCCTAATTCAGAGAGATGACACCAAAAAACATTGTTCTGATTCCTATTGTTAGTTTGTCACTTTAATCATATCGGACACCAAAATTCTAGTGCCAACCTACATGCTGAACACATATGAATAGCTGAAAATTACTTGTGGGATGGAGAAATATGAGCAATAAGTTAGGGGAAAATTCAAATTTCATCTACTTCTAAATGACAAGTATTTCCAAAGTTGCCCTTGAGCGTATATTCATCTCTTTTTAGACATACTGACTAGCATCACAGAACACTGTGTTCAACATTTATTACTGGACAAAATACTATAATTTAAAGCTTTACATACTGCTGAAACTGTAGTTTCTGGCTCATCATTGTTTGACAAATCTGACAGCCCCTTTACAGAGGGCTTTGAAATTAAGTTTTCGATGGATTGGTCATGTCATCTACACAGCTGGATCCCAGAAAGGTGGCAAACATACACAGCAGCCCCCTAACACATGACACATCTAAACCCCTCAGAAATCCCAAAGCCCTAAGAGTCATTTAATACATTCCTGATGTTAATTATTAAGAAGTCACAATACTAAAAAAATTCTTTTCTACTAAAATAACTGCAACATTCACTCTGAAAGCATTTGCATGTGCATAATTAATTTGTATACACCAATATGTTCTTCAGGTTCATATCTGGAGTAATCATAAAACATCATTTGGAAGGGGCTGCCTGAGATCACACTGCTGGTAAGATACAACTCCAGACTCTCTTGTGTTTCATGACCACTTTGGGGCAGTTGATCACAAGGGGAGATAAGGGTCTGAATATGCAGCTTATGCAAATCCTTTCAACTTTTGATGCAGAAGACATGCAACAAAAATTTCCAGAAATATAACTCCCCTTACACAACCTTACCCCCCATTGAATTGCAGGGCTAGAGACAGATAATGGCATTTCAGGCTGTGAAGACTGTTTAGGAGTCTGTGTTTAAGGCAGACATTTGGAGTGGGATTTATTTATCCTTTCTTGCCATTGAGAAATCAAGACACTTGAATATTGGAATTCTGAAAGTTCCTCTTGTTCTACTAAGAATATGATCAAGTTAGTTTTAAGTTCTTCTAACATATGATAATTGAAAATCTGTCAACTCACTAACCAATTGCCTCTAACTACTTAAAATCAGTGTTATTTTCATATTCCTTCAGAGGTTCAAGAATGTGAATAAGTCTGGAGAATAACCCAGCAATATTACTAAAATAGTTGTGTGAGAGAATTACGAAAACTCCATCCAATATTATTGATAGTAATATGACAATTAATTTGAACAGCAGATAGTAATCCAACTTTTGCTCTAAAGCGAACCTATTTGCATGATACAGAAATACATGTATTTAAAAGAACTGATGCCAGAAGAGTTTCAAATTAAACTGTCCTAATATATTACTGGTACTTCGCACCATCTAATGGGATTTATTATCAGATTTTTGCCTCAGAATACAAAGTCAAATATTGGTATATGCACTTTATAATTTCTTATTTATACATACTATTTGACTCTAAGTATTTAATTTCACTTTCTTCACCCAGACATGAACTTCCAAAGATCCTTTGCCAGTAAGCTCAATTATTCCCATACTCAACATAGGCAGCTAATATAAACAGAATTAAATTTTAATTGCATTTGATTTCATTTATTCTATAGTTCCATTTTTTGGTAGGTTGTATGTATATATGTAAATGACTAAGTGAACAAGAGGAGAGGTGACTGCTTGATAGCCACTGGAAAACAATTATTTTTTCCCTTTTTTATTCAAGTATGGTTTATGTAGCACACATCACTAAGCTGCCTTTTTATTGGCTTTAGTAAACCTTCAAACACAAGCATTTTAAGAAAAGAATTTAAAAATGGAAAGGTGAACTTGATTACCTTACATATAAGGCTAAAGTATTGCAAATCTCACTTGTGCAACTCTGTGGTCCACAGGAAGTCACGCAAGCACTTCTGCTAGAAAGCACAGGACAAAGTGATAATAATGAAGATTTTGCAGTTCAGTTTTACAGTTTTAGCTTAAGTTACTACATTTAAATACTTCCAAAATCCTGTCACACCATTATTGTATGCTGTGCCTTTATCACAAAGAGCTGTGACCCAAATTAGGCTCCAAGTCAAGGAAATGGAGAGTTTCTTTTAAAATCAGCTTAGAAGCTAAGGACTATTTTCACAAGCAACAGCCAAGATTAGGACCAGCAGTTATCTATTCATAAGAAGGGAGAAAACCCAGATATTTTCAATCAAATGCCTGTTAACCATTTTAGAAAAAGATGGTATGGTAATCATATCAAAAATCCAGAGTTCTCCTCTTAGTCTGATATCAATTTGTCTACCAGAATGTTCAGGACAGGAACACATGTGAACTTCCTCCTATGCTATATATTAAAAAGTCAGCAAACCTGGTAGAAAGAACCCAATGTGTTGAAGAGCACACTTTTAGTCCATTCAGGTTAATTTCCTTCTCCTGTTGACTAGCAATTAAATAACTTTTTTCTCCCTCCTAAGGAGACACCGATTTTCTTGCAATCCCCTACATGCTTAGAGGGGAAAAAAATAATTTTTTTAACCAAAGAACCCATTTTTAGTTCAAGGGCTTGCAGAGCTGACTTGCAATAAATTTTTAAGTCGCCCAT
Source organism: Ptilonorhynchus violaceus (assembly GCA_013397565.1). Taxonomy (NCBI): domain Eukaryota; kingdom Metazoa; phylum Chordata; class Aves; order Passeriformes; family Ptilonorhynchidae; genus Ptilonorhynchus; species Ptilonorhynchus violaceus. Next base: position 621,387 of record VZRJ01012339.1, on the reverse strand, counting down.
GTGAAATTTTGCATTTTGGACATTTAGAGCTAGTGAATTCTGTAGACACAACTTTCATATTTTTTCTTTTTTATCATACCCATCATAGACTGCATCCATAGTTAAGTCTTTTGGAATTTATGGAAAAATTCTGTTCTTTGCTTTTCTAATTTATTTCCATCACCTGAAATAGTCTAATTGGAAAAATTTTTCATTTGGTGTTCAGTTTGCCCCAGATGGATTCTCTCGTTTTACCTCCCATTGTTTCCTCATCAATGAGTCCTCCTTTGCAACGATGGACTGCTCAGGCTGATCACTCACTCTGTGAAAGCTACTGACTACACACCCCTGGAGGTCCCTGTTGCTTAGAAAAGTGACAGGGGTCCAGGCTTCCAACCCTACAACAGTTTCTTAGGTAACCACAACAAGAACATGCCAGCAAAGTATTTCCCCATTCTGCAGATACAAAAACAGAAGCCAGATTTGAAATGCTTGATCCAGCCACAAAGACAGGCTTAAATAAAAGATTTACATCCAAACCTCCTTTTAAATCTAGTCAACTAACTGAATTTCATAATGTCAAATGTTGAATTTATAGGTAGTAAATTGGTTCTGCCTTTCAAGCAAGATAAGAAATAATGTGCACTGAGTGCTGTTAGAGTTTGCCCACTGACTCATCCAGTTCTCAATAATCCAGAGGCTTAAGATTCTAATGTATATCAGACTATTTTTTCATTATTTAATCTTCACTCTTTATGATCCCAATCTGATGCCCACTGAATTCCAAAGAAACAGATCAATGACTTCAAGGGGCATTCAGTCAGCTGCAGAACCGAGATAAGGCTCGCTTCAAAGCGTAAGCAAATGTCAGAGCCAGGTAGTGAGGCAGCATCACCACCAGTCTTGGCACCACTGGGGAGGAGGTGTGGATGGGCTGTCTGAAAAGGTCCTGTGGCCTTCAGCCCTTCTCTGAGATGAGCCAAATGCATTTGCTATCTTGCCCATCCCTAACTGCCCTGGAGCAGGGTTTTTCTATGCCCTGTCTGGCTCCAGAGGAAGGAAACATTACTCTGTATTCTGTACACAGCCTTACCCTCTTTAGAGTATTTTGCACAATTTAATACTCCTTACAGCAGTTTTTCCTAACTGCTATTCATTGCCTACTACAAGGAGCATTCTTACTAGTACTTACAAGAGTAACCTTTTCATAGCAGCCTTATAGCTGAGAGTCACTGTCATAGCAATGCAATGACATTAATAACCATAAAACCACAATATTAGATAGAAAGATCTATTTCATTCACACAGTGCTATCCAATACAAATAACATACTGACACTATGGATATGTACAGTGTCTAATTAAATGAATATTTTACCTAATCTACTTAATCACGAAAGTGCAGACTTCATGTGAAAGCAAAATCAGAACTTGACACTTTCTCTGCCAGAGTGCTAAGCAAAAAGAGCAGTTGTTATATGTATTCATAACAGTTGAGAAGAGGCAATTCTTCCAGTTGAAAACTGGAAACTTTCTTTTATTGCACTCTGGGCTTGCAGCTGAGATAAATAATTTGCACGGAAACAGAAGCAACTTTTTCCACTCTAGAAAGATCTATCAAACTCAAAAGGAAAAGCTGGTGACACAACAGCAAAAAAAACCTGAACAATCACCCCCCTAAGGCTGTACCTCAAGACAAATCACAGATTTTAAAAAGGATTTTGATAGCTAAACTCTCAGGCGTGATTCCAAAAATATAGAAATTTATTGGACTGATTGATAAATAGCACTAGAAGCTATAACCTTGAAACAATGATCTTTGTTGAAATAGCAAAAGAAACCTAATTCAGTGTGTTTGACAAAACTAGTCTATCAATAGAAAGCACTGAAGTTCAGTTTGTAGCCATAAATACTGAAACATATACAAGCTAATTGCACAATATTGGTATTCAAAACTTTTTAAAAATGGAGAATATTTTACATTTTCATCCTTTACAGCATGATTCAAGTTCAATTCCACCACTGTTTTTAGCTGGTTTAAAATGTTTCTTGGAGAAGTCTGAGAATTGTTATTAAATATTTAAAGAAATGCAAACTCTTATTAAAATTTATCCAAAATCTAAGCTTCAATTCACATTTATTTCACGATAACTGATCTCAGTAGAGCTCCTTAAATTTATACTGTATAATTAAGATTAATTCTAGACTCCAACTGGTGCCAAATTGACAGTCTAGAGAGAAACAAAGTTTCTATTTGTCTAACAGAGCGACCATAGAAAACTACTCTGGTTGGTCTTGGATTTGATCCTTGTTCCCCATTCTGGTCAAAAGAGAGACTTGCTCTAAAGGCAGGGGATGAAACTACATCCTCAGTGAGGTCAGTGAAGCCAGAGCTTCTCATAAAGTGCTTTGCTCTATACTGATGGAGTCCCTAGGCAGCGCAAAGCTAACAAAGGAACAAGTAGTTGTAACTGCATCTTTACTACTTTTGGTCTGCAACTAAATACAAAAACATTTTACAAAGGCAGTAAATTCTGCTGTAAAATTAAGTAGTAAGTTTACCCTGATCTGAGCCAAAACCAGAATAAATTGCTCAATTTAAACAGGCCTGTAACACTAACAAAGTTTATTCTGGAACCTTCATAACATCGATGGCCTTTAACAGAAACCATTGCTTTTCATTGATCATCTTTACACTGCAGGACTGGTTTAAATTCTTGCCAGCTCCACCTGACATAAGTCACAAGTAAAATAACGGTTTTTCCATAGTCTCTTTGGATTTTATTAAAAAGATTTCTTGGAATCATCTAACACCTTCCATCTCCTAGCAACTGAATTAACAATCACTTTAGTAACTTAAAATACTGTCTCATAAGCCCATAACTGGGACAGGGGAAAACACTGGTATTCTGCAGTGGCACCAAGGAACTATTGGTCCTTCCCCTCATGGTGACATTCCTACAAAGGCTGTAACTGGCACAATTACTTCCTGGCATGTTTGCATTGCCAAAAATAATGCGACATGATTGCTTTGCATTTGCTCCTTTGTTGCAGCTATGACAAAAGTGCTGCTACTGTGAATGCAAATGAAGTAGCAAGGACAAACAGCATTACTTAACCTCACTAAAAAACTTCTCATGCTTCCCTGCATAATGTCCTGTTTGCCTTAGAAGTGAATCAGACTATTTAGAAAACACAACATTACTGAGTACAGCTGAAAAAAGTTGATGACTCGGAAATGAATAGCTGTTGATGTGACCCAAGTGTTACTGTTTAGACACACCCAGGTGAACAGAGCAAGAGAACCAAAAATATGAAAATTTCCAAGTATAGCCTATATTGTTGATACTGTAATTAAAGACGGCAGTACAGGAAACTGAGGCACAAACTGTGTGATTCACTTGAATTGCCTGTCACATTAGATACTCCAGAGAAGAAACTTGATAAAGCTCAAGGGCATAAAAGAGTATATTCTACAAAGACCATCCAAATCTTATCGACAGAATATCACATTACATGTACTGCACACAAGAAATTTCACATCGATCCAAGTAAAGGACTTGGTGTGAAAGCAGTTTTAGGCAGAATTTGACAAAATTAGGGTGCATAATCAACTTCTTGAGTATGAGTACAAAAAACTACACAGGACTTATGGATTTTCACTTCTGTTTAGATATATGGTGTACTATAATCATTAAAGTTTTGCTTAGCTGGAAAAAAATTTAAAATAATCACAGCCTATACAAGATGGAACATAATGTGGTCAGACAGCAGAAGGGCAATAAAAAGACACAGCATCAGAAGAGACAGACAAGATCTGGGTAAGAAAAACACCAGTTACATTATTTGTTCCCTCAGACCAATGCTATAGCTATTGCATACACCTTAAATTAGGCAAGAAGATATTTGACCTTGACAAGAAATAGCTAAAGCATAGAGCAATGTTTTCAGGAATAAAATTTTACAGCAACAGCCTGAGACGCAGTTCAGGAAGGATGCCCTGGCAGGCAGTCCCAAGGGTGCAGCGCTACTCAGTGTCAGTATGGAGATTGTGTGGCAGAAACTAGGAAATATCACAGTTGAAAACATACAAGTTAACAGGTTAGATTACTCATCTGCCAATACACCAAATACATGCCTGGTCTCATGAATTAGTCTTTATAGTGAACTCCAGCCTGGGCCAGAAGATTTGTTAGATATCAGTCTCCCTGTGATAGAAGCAGCAAGTAGTGCTGCAAAACAAGATAATGGTAGTGCAGCGAGATGAAAACCCAACTTCTCAGCCTACCCCTCAGGCTGGGAGCAGTTTTGTATTCCCATTACTCAGAGAGTTACCCTCCTATGAAACTCCAGAATCAGTAGGGAGCAAGATAAGACTTGGAGTGGTACAAACTCTACAACAAGACTCTATGAAGCGAAAAAGATGTATTTAGACCCAAAATGAAATAGGCACAGAGATCTCTTGGAGGAAGCCCTTCTGCATTGAAGATTAAAAAAGGATGAATAAACAGAACCTTCAGGCTACCCCTGCATTTGATGCTGAGCAAACAGTAGCATGCATAAATGTGTGCTGTATTTGCCCTGTCTTTCCCCTTGTTTATTATTAAAGTTGCTTAATGATAAGTATATTTCAGTCTTCATCTGCTAGAAAAATGCTGACCGTTTTTGCATTTATTTCCTAAATTGAGTCCAGAAATTGTGAAAGATGCAAGATTGATTTCACTGTGTTTGCCAGCTGCTGAGAAGACAGCAGGACTTCAGCCAACCCAGAGGACTAATTCCACTGCTTATTACTACAGATAAACACTCAGAGCACAGCCCTATGCTCTCCCAGCCGTAAGTCAATCACAGGAGTCAGAAGGCAGTTTGCTCTTTGCTAGACTAATAGCCTGGCAATTATAAGCGTACTTCATTTCTCACTAGACATCCCCTTTTTTCCATGAATGCACCTTGTACAGAGTTCAGCCCAGCAGCTTTCACATCTTCATTGCCATTCCTAGGAAGACAAACAGGAATCCTTGGAGAGGTGTTTTATTTCAAAGTGTTATTCCATAAGGAAAACCCGCCCATCACTGCCTGTCTGCAAACCATTCTATTCTCATTTCTAATGGGCTGCATCAACTCTACTTGATTTTCAGCACCTGATTAAGTTCTTTACAGACTATGACACCTTAATAACAACCACAGACAGTGAAATGTAGCCACTGCACGGCCATGAGGAAATGCACAGCTTGATATTTTAGCGGCACACATGTTTTCTGCATGAACTTTAAACAACTGCAAAGACTGTAGAATGATCTCTTCGAGATACGTTCACCTAAGAGGGTAGAAAACAGCAATTTTCTTACACCAAGGGCTTTCCAGGGGATCATTGGTATTTATAGGGCAGTTCATCACCTGAAGAGATTGTTGAAGAAATATTGCCTGCTTGCCAGATTTTACATCTAAATTCATTACTGTTGTGATGTGACTTGTTTAGATACAAGCTTATTGGTGTATTTAAACCTCAGCTGCCTGTAAAGTTCAGCTGTATTTTAATGGAAAGATGAAAAAAATTAAAATCTATGAAAGATTTTTGCAGATTCCACAAAAGGGGAAAAAACTTACTTTAGAGAAGGGAGAGAGACAGAAAGACCAAAGAGACATAAAAGTCAAATAATTCAGTATAAAAAAAAATTACAAGAAATTGTGTGTGGAGATCATAATCTGAAAATATATAAATAATTCTATATTTTAAGCATATAGATGGTTTAAATAACATCTTTCAAACAATCATAGGTAGAAGCATAAATAGGTATTGTTGAAAGGAAAAAATTAAAAATTTAAACTGCTCGACTTAGATTTTCTTTTTTTTTATTGTTTTGGTTTGAGTTTATTTTGAGGTTTTTTTTAATAGTCATAAATTTGATGAGTTTTATAGCCAGACTTTTTGCCTTTTTTTCTTCAAGACTTTTTCATTTCAGTGAATCAGCTAACCTGGTATTTCATGCACTATAGGCTGTCTGGCAAGAAACTGAACATTTTTGTCTACTTCAGTCACATAATCTAGGTCAGTGGCTCAAGATCCAAAGAAACATTACAGGTGTTCTATTATTTCCATGTCACTCCAGTACATAAAACCGAAATCATAGTACATTCTGATTTCTGAGCTCATAAATGGCATGTACCTATTATCTGTCCAAACACAAAGATCAAAAAACTGATGGCCCTAAAAAAAACCTCAGCCATCCACCACAAGAAGCAGCACTGGAAATAAAAAAGGATATCTTTGGCAGGTGGCAGGGGTCACTAGAAATGCAGCCTAACAGCCACAATTAACAAACTTTATTTGGTTCTGCCACCCTTGCAAATGCCTGTTTGGAAGTGGTTTCTTTTCTCTGTTAACCAGCAGAAGTTCACATACCCTCAGATAAATACCCATTGATGCTCCCCCACAATCTATTTATTTATGCATTTCAGTAAACAAAACAAGCTGAAATCTTTTACTCCTATGGTACTAAAGAGATGAGATACTTCAGCTAAACGGTTAACATTTTGAAGGAAAAACATATCAAAACAGAACCTTTCATTTGAGAGAGTCAACTGAACTGTTGACTTCACAGCTGTAAAAATGATGCCATCTAATTTTATTCCATACAGAGTGTACCCAAAAACAACGTGGGAAGTCAGCCTTGACAGAATGAATGAAGCTCCAGGCCTCAACTCTTCAGGATACTGCACCCGCTAAGAATTAAACTAGATCCTTAGATTTGACTGCTCAAAGTTCAACAGGCTCCTGTAAAGGTCAGATGGGAAGCATTTTGTCTAAAATGATGCTAAGCACATGTGTTCCTGGTTAATGCCTACCAATGCCAACCATAACTATCACTGCAGTGATGAATCCTGGATGCAAATAGTTTTGAAATAATAGAACACAGAGGAAGTCCCTAACACAGAAGCTTAAATAGCTCAGGAACAACAAAACAGATATTAGGACTATGTTAGCGGTGTGGACTGTTATAAATATAACTGAGGCACTTTAGACAGAAATATTGCTTGGCTACAGCAGTAACTCAAGGTGTGGTTGCAGTTCCAGCTGTGGAAGACTTTGTATCCTTTTATTGATTTTAAAATTGCCTGCCACATGCCCTAGAAAAAATAATTTGTAGTTTACAGTACTATGGATAAACAAATATGATTAGTCCCAGGGATAAATAAATTCATTTTTACCCAACCTGTCTCCTTCCCTTTGCCTCCTGTTTGCCCCTTTGGTAGTAATGTGATGATGATGCTACACAACACCTGGAAATCTTGTTCTAATACTGCTTTGATCTGTCTCCCTGCCTAAATTTAAAACCAAGTGAAGGAATTTGCTTGTTCATTTTGCTGAGTAATAGGGAAAGGGTTAACCTCCTCCAAGCAGAAATTAAACTTGACAACTCATAATTAAATTGCTTCAGAGAGAATCTTAGTAACACAAAGACTCAGCTTATAAAATAGCTTTATGTTTGTAGGTAGCACAAGAGTCCGATTGCAAAGATTATATTCTTTTCTCTTTACTCCAAAGTACTAAGTTATAATTCACAATTATTCCTTGGCTTAAAGCAGCCTGTACAAGCTGTGGCAAAATGTCCCTCTTCCATTTTGTTTTACAGGCATTTACGTACACTTTAAGTAACCTCTGTTTGAAAATGCATCTTCAAAACTGAACTGTACTTGCCAATACTGGAAGGTAACACAGTTATATTAAAGCAAAATTAATAAGCAAACATGCTTTTATTGTGTGAATGTCAACAGGTCTTCATTTGAATTCTTACCTCAGCTTTAATTACTTATATGTGGAGTGTGTGTATACACACACACACACACACACACAGAGAGGTGTTCCTGGTATCCCATTCCCTACTCCAGATGGGGTATAGTTAAAAACTCATCTCTCAGATCAAGTTTGTAATATATTTAAGCTAACTGGGTCTGCTAGAAGTTTCATTAATCCATGGAAATGAAAAACATCCTCCTAAATTAGTACCCAACTATCCAGTCTACAAGCACCATCTAACGCAAGGCTGATTTCCAAAGGATGCATGGTTATGGTGTGTTTACCAAGACATCTTTGCAGTGGGTTGCTAACTAGGTTTTTACCATCTTTCATATAAAAATGTTAATTATGAGTTATCTTCTGATTTAACATTTTCCTTTAACTGGCAAATATTTGTAGCAATTAACTCCTCCAGATTGACTCAGACAGTGTGAGTCATGGCCTTCCCTTGGGGATTTAACAATTACATAACTCTGCTTATACACACCACCACATGTAACACCTGGATGTCAACTTGCTAGAAGTGTTTCTATCCTTATGAATAGTGCAACAGCCTAATCTTTCTAATTATGACATGTACATAATTTACTGCTCCCTAGAGGCAACAGAAATGTCTCTCTTCTACAGAATGCATAATATTAGTTTTTGTAACAACAATTTTGAGGAAAATTATCTCAGGGCAGGAAGGCAACTGAAATTCTTCTGTTCCTTCTTATATTACACTTTCATAAATCGAGTGGGAATTATCAGTAAGTGGACAATGTCTGATTTAGAACAATTGTCAAAAAAACCCACTCCTTTATGAATAACCATTTTTATTTCCAAGTGCACTGTTTTGCAAAGAATTTTCAATGGCATGTTTCACAGTATCTGCCTTTGACATCCCAAATTAGACAAGAGAATTTTAGTAGAATAAAGAGTAATGGTTATGTTCAGGTTGTTTGTTTGGATTTTTTTAGTTGTCAAGAAATTGGTGTGCATTCATTCAGAGATCTGAAGAGATGCTTCAAATACCTAAATGACAAATTAACAGATCCATTACATGACAAAAAAAATTTAATTAACGTAATAGGCTCATGTTGATGTTATGCTATTTGAGAAGACTAGACACAGTAAGTTGCAAGGAATTAGCAGTGTAAGACTTATGTTAACCAGTGACAAATTGGGGCATGTTTAATTTTCAATGTGCAACCTGAGAAATGTGAAAAAAGTCTGATCCATGATAAATAAGTGTTTCACCTATTTCTCATCCACTAAAAAAGACCTCAAGTTCTTACTTACTCTTGAAAATCCTGACTGTATATAGACTATTCCCTCTTTCATTCAGAGGATTCATCTTCCTTCCTTTGTTTACTGGGGAAGTGAGTGATTTCATAGGTAACTAGTTTGGCTCTACAGCTACATTGTTATTATCATATTACACTTAATCTGTAAAAAACCCCACTGTGTTAGAACATTTCCTGCTCTCAGAAGTTTCATCCTAGCCTATTTTTTGGGTTTTTCTCCCTTCAGCATCAAATCATGTTTGAGCATATGAACAGTGTTTGCCACATTTGCTATTTTTGGGGGGAATTTAGCCTTCAGGAGGAAACAAAAAATTCTCTGCAGAACTACATCGTGTCTGAACTCAGTAGCAAGTGACCAGCAGAGACACCAAACACACATGAAGCTGGTTTTAGTTGTTCTGCTTCATCCTGCTGAACCCAAAGTTCTTGTCTAATTTGAGCAAAACATGTTCAAGTTGTTTCAAAAACTTGACTTTTACCCTCTTATTATATCACAATACAATATTTAGTATTGGCAGTTAAATCCAAAAATAAACTTTATATTTCTTGTTGTTTATATGAATATATAATACTCCATTACAATATTATATATATAAATCATAAGGTAATATTTTCTAGAATTCAACTAGGCATATTTCCAGTAAGCTAATATGACAATCTAGCAATTCTTTTGTAAGATCTACTGCAGTAAAAAAGTCTGCAAATATTTTATGCCAGCTTTTCCTAACAGAACAGTGAGCATAAGTGTTTGAAATGATGTTAATTAAAAAAATTTTTAAAAAAAATCAACCTTTACAAAGTAGTCTTTTTTTTTCCACAGCAAATTACTATCACCTCCTATGAACCCTAAAAAGCTCTTTGAATACATACTTCTTTTTGGAAAATGCCACTGCTATTGAATTTCTGCTGCAGCCAAATGGTAATATTTTCATTAAATTCTTCTAATTTTCTCATTTTTAGCAGAAAAAAATCTGGTTTTTTTCCATTTATATTCTGAGAATGTCAGCAAGTTAGTGTTTTAGGAATGGGATTGAGGAGGTAACAGAGATAAAGTGAGGATGAGAAAAAGATAGTCACCAAAGCTTTTTAAACTAAGCCTCAGTCTTTACAGATTTACTGAAAAATAAATGGCTGTTTAAAAGCTTTGATAGCATCACTCTCACAATACTGATGCTTCTAAACATCCAAATAAAGGTGGTATTTCTTCTTAGCTAAGCTGCTTTTATATATGCTATTACATTTTTGTGAAGGTTGGTGGGTATAATAACCTATTGTTTCTCATCAATAAAATATTAGAAAAGATGCCATTTGGAGGGTGCATGAAGCCTTCTTCCAAACCCCAAGCTAACTAAAATTTCTCAGTTTTATTCAGATTTTCTGTATAAAAATTAGTGAAAACAGTCTTGCCACACCATCTACGTATTTAAGCTTTCTATATTTTCCAAACCACGGAGTACAGGTTTAATAGACCAAAAGATACTGCATTTCTCCTATGTGAAATCCACATTCCTGCTTCTGACAGGTCAAACACCAAGTAAGCTCTTCAGGCAGCAAGTAGAATTAAACTGGAAGAGTATAAAGGGCTTAAAAAATATATAAATTCCTTCTGTCTTTTGCTCAAAAGACTTATAGAACACTCCATTTATTTCTGACGGTATCATTACAATGTAATGTACCAAAAATGGGAGGGGACTCACCTATGGTCCAAACAAAATTGTCTCATAATGTTTAAAATCAAAATTAATGCACTAATAATTTATGGCTCACAGGTATATAGACCTTGAAATAACCTCAATAAAGAAATGTTGAAGACAGTCTTAATTGTAAAATATGCCAAGAAGAAATTTTAGGAGCAATAAGAAAGGTCAAGACAATTAATTTTACTAGACTTTACCCACTGATTAATGTTAGAAATAAAGTAATTCAGCATACCAGCGTTGCTGCTTATACTTCCTTTTGCATACCAAGATGTCACAAGTTGCTTAGGAAAATGCATCTTTAAAGCTCTTCATTTAGGATTATCATCTACCATAAACCTAACTGTCCATTTGGACAGGTTTTACCATTCCTTCAATTAAATTTCCTTTCCCAATGCAAAATGCAATTAGTGTCAATCAATTACTGTGTCAGACCAGAGACAGGAGACTGAAGGCAGTACTGGATCAGGCTAAGGAGGCTGCTTCTTCATTTCTGGGATTTGTACAGCACTGCTCCAAATCCTCTCCTGACAGATCATTTATAAGTATTTCTCTTTGCAATTATGTTCCCAACTTGTTAAGTGAAATTGATTTTAAACTAAATAATTACTTCAGACAAAGTCATGGATTTCTCCACTATGACTGATACAGAGAGCCAACTGAATGGGATGCATTAATAAATTTGTGAACTACTTTGAACAAATTACACATATTGTTACAAGGAAGATTTACAGCAATAGCAAATCTAATTAAGTGCTTCATAAAGCAAAACATTGGGCAGATGTCAAACCGATGAATCTGGTTTTGTTATTCTGATAAGTTTTTACTTCTGTTAAGAAGTATTTTCACCCTACATGACAGTATTGAGCTATCCAAAGGTTTCTAACATTTGAGCAAGATGAAATCTGCAATCTCTTATTTTGCAATTTTGTGTTGAGTAAATTGAAGTTCAGTTAAACATAATTCTTAACTCAGAAGTAATGTCAGATAATGGTGTTGTTTATGTTTCAGCTGGTACTACTCCCTGCACAAGCATGATAGCTGTCTTTTTTAAAAGCAGAATTGGATCTATTGAGTATATTTAGAGGCAGAAACTTTAACTAAAAACAGAGAAAAAAGTTAGAGACTACGTCAATGGCTAGAAATATCTTTTTATAATTATTTTATGAGTGAGCAGGTCAGCATTTTCACACCTCCAGGATTTGCCCTATCTTAATAGTATATAATTTTATATATTAATGACATATTTCTATGTGCATTCATGTACCATGGAGAGGATCAATAAGCAATCTGAAACTTATTTTCAAATTACTCAGATGCTAAAAAAGAGCCTGCCCAGCTTATTTGCCCAGAAAGAGTGTCATATTCACATTGCCATGGTTTTAGACCCCAATCCCATGAGCAGCATAGCATTGTCTACTTTAGCAACAGTGGAACCCAAAGAGACCAGATCTGTGGAACAAAATAGCGTAGTACCAGCTATACCCCTCACAGCCACATTATACACACTTTGAGTAGCTTGTTTCACTTCCTAATGCCTCTTATGCAGCCTGCTGATTGAGCAGTGGAGTACATTCAGAGTGAATCTTCCAGATTAATTCTATCTGAAATTAGTCTCATCCTTGCACTCTTAAACCACACACTGAAAACCAAACACAGCAAGCAGGGTTGATTGTCAGAGCCTCCAGGAAGGTTCACTCTCAGTTCATACCAAGGCCCAAACATGAAAACATCCCCTGATATTACATCATCAAGCCTTGCCCCATGCTTCAGGGTGCAGTGTAGGCATGCTGAAGGAACTGCATGAAAAATAAAACTGGCAGCAGAAGAGGATTTTGCAGCATGGCTGGAGAAGCTCAATGTCTCTTTGCCACTTGACCAACACTCAAGACTTCAATCAGGACCAGTCAAAATACATGAAGGAAAGAATTTGCAGCTTGTGTGAGCCTACAACTCTTAGAGTGTTTTGTAATCTTTGCACACCACTGAAAGGAGGACAGAGGTAAACTGGACTTGGATAATAAAACAAAGAAAATTATAGAAAGGCTAATTAAAGCCTTAACCGAAAAAATATTGTTTGCTAATATGACAGCAAAACTTGGACTTGATAGCCATCCATAAAGGCCTGCAGCATGTAAACATACATTAGAAGATTATAAAAAATGCCTTAGGAGGGGATAAGTGAGAATAAATTAATCAAGTAAGAAACTAGAAAACGTTGGTTATGAGAATAAGAAAAAATATGACTACAAATCCTTCAGAATAACTTTCTCACCTAGAAAGACTAAATTTCTCAGTGTTGCATAGTTGAGTTCACCTGTAAAGGTAATACTATTCCTTTTTAGCACAATGGCAAACCTAAGGATTGTATTTTTCTAATGTTACTTAATGGTAAAGTCAGCATCTCACTTGCTTTGCATTAGCTTTAAAATGAGTCTTTCCCACTGAGGGTCTGTGACTTGGTTCAGGAAAACCTTCAAAGAGAGTACCCAAGAAAAAGACTGCTGGCTCAGGAACAAGAAAAAAATTAAAAAGATTTCATGATCCAAATTATATTGTAGGAACAAGAGTTTGCATTCAGAGTAAAGATGTCTTGTAAAAGAGCAAAGTCAATAGGACTATAAAGCTGTACCCTGCCTATTTCACCATTGACTTGGTGCAGCCACAAAGAGAAAAGGAAGCTTTTGAAAGCATCACAAAAGCAGAAGTCAGCAGATCTTACAAATACAAGTTTTAAGTAGAACACTGGTGATCTGTATCATTGATTTTTCTTCCAACATCTGCATATCCCAAAGGGCAGTCCAAGTCATGAAATAAAGTATGCTAAATAAAGGAAAGGACAAGTTAGGTGTTGAATCTCCACCTTGTAAGTGGGAAATGAAGCACAGCAGCTTGCTCTATCAAAAGTAGGTAAGGAAAAGAAAGGGTTGATGCTTTCAGAAGACTGAATGTTCAGTCATGTCCCCTGTACTCTGGAGAACAGTACAGCAGCCCTGGTGTGATGCTGGATCAAGACTCTAGTCAGGCTAGAAATACTTCAGCAATGTCAGGAGTCACATTTCTTTGCCAAGAGCAACACCGAGGCTTCCTAGGCTTGTCCTAATGGATCATCCCTCTTGCTGCTGGTTTCCCTTTCAGTGCAAAGGGGAGCTATATGCACTGGGAGCCTACTGCAGGCTATAGAGAGGCCCTAACTTCATACAGAGCCTGCATATCAGTATCTGCATTAATCAAAATTAATTATGTGGTGTAAATGAAAACAAGGCTCTAGCAGCTGAACTGTCACACAGGTAACTGTCCTGTCAGGCTCTCCATCACCTGTGACAGTCACACTGGGCTATGTGGGCAGAGGTAACCACTCACATTTTGTGCAGCTGCAGCTATTTCTAACCATGATTAACAGCACAGAGACAGCAGATGGAAATTCAGCATTACATTTCCATTTTATTGGCTAGGTTGAAGATTTAATAGGGCTGCAATTAATGGGGAAACTAAGTAAGACTTAGATCAGAAAGTGGAATAAACAAAATCACGTTTCATACACCAGTTTCCTCTGGATCACATCTCACTGTTTTACTTTCAGCTTGTGGTAGAGTATCTGTCTTTTCTGTCCCATTTCATCTTTACTCTAAAAGCATGAAATAGGAGGCAGTTCTACATATTTCTTACTTGGGCAAACTTTGGGCTTTTTCACCTTCCAGTGTGGACTCAGCTGGGCTGGAATGGAAAAGCTGGCATTGGATACAACACAGCTGCAATGGGGCCCAGTGGGCTCCATTTCCAACCTTAGGACAGATTGGGTTTTCTGTTACTCAATGGCATTTTGGGGCCTCAATTTTAAGAAATAAAAGGTTGTTTATCTTGCACAGTTATGCATCCTTTTGCCTCATGTCTTCAACCATCTACACGAAGGTGAATGAATGGACGCTCTTGAGGCCCCAGGCGTACTCTACAGACACACTGGATTTCCGACACTAGAAATCTGAAAGTCCTACAGAGATCCACAAATGCTCCCTTATGTGCTTATTAAGTTATTTCATCAGGTAAAGGTAATTTCCCCTCATTTTAAAACAGAGAAATGGACATTTTTATTTGTATTCCAAGTTGGTTCAAGCTAAAAATAATTATTTTATGAAAAGTGATTTATTGGACAAAAATCTCTTTCATCAGACAAAGGCATAAAACAAATGAACTTGACTGTAAAGACAACAAGCCATTTAAAATTCTCACTCCATAGAATTCAGTAACATTCAGAAAGATTGAAAAAGATTTAGACTCATTTATTACTTTTACTTCTAGTCTAAGTAATTCTGACTCCATAGTTAAACAAATCAAGTCAATGAAAAGCAATTCCTTAATTCCCATGAGTTTTGGATCAAATCTATTTCAAAAGAAGGGAGTAAAAAACCTATATGAATTGCACAGGAATTTTAAGCAAAGACAAGTACTGTGACTGAAAATTGAAAGCCACACTTCAGGACACAGTCCCTAAAGAAAAAAAACCCTTTACTCACTGAAAAAAAAAAACAAACAACCCACAAACTTCCCCTTGAAACATCAGGATATTTCATTTTGGTGTTTTTACTACATATTACGAAATTTAGAGAAAGCAGATTTCTCTAAATCTTTGATCAGGATGCAAAATAATTTTTAAAGCTATTATTTACTTTCCAACATTCTTTTACCTCATGACCTTGCAGGATTCAGTCTTTCATAGGTAAGCAACTATAAAAAAAACTTATTCCTCTGATACTTCCATACATTTTAGAAATGCCTAGAAGACAGCCAAGAAACCCAGGTCCTTGTGCTGACTTGCCATAAAGCATCCCATGTTATTTTTATGTATTGTAGAGTTATTGTTTCTATTTTACTCTGAAGAATAAGAAAAATCCTTTTAATTTCACCTCAAAACCCATTAAAGCCATTTGTTCTAAATTTGCAAGATTTTGTTGCCACTGGTAAAGAGTTATAAGGCTTCAATAGTATCACTCCTCCTCTGATTCTGAAGGTGTCACATCTGCTATGGCTTACAAAATCAAGGGAAAGAAAATCTAGAAGTGACAGTTTGCACCAAAACCAGATGATCACTCTTAGCAGCACATATTTCCTTTACAGAAAGGATTTTGCAGGGCTTGTCATAATGATCTTCAGCAGACTTTATTGTTGTTGATGCTCTTTTGAAAACCGGGACTGAATTCCAGATAGGAACTTTGCAGCACAGCAGCTACAGGTTCCCTGGAATCAAGTGTTCACTGGGTTCCCAGACACTTGTAGGGTTGTAGAGGAGGCAGCTCGCATTGAGTTGTGAGGGGGCAAACGTTAATCTCATTTTACCCATCTTTTCACTCAGGAAATTATTTCTCTTTTGGCAATCAGCAGTGCCAAACAGATACGGATGACTAATGATGAAGGTCATTTGCTGAACATTGTTCCTTTCTGAAGGAGGTGTTCATTTCTCAGCTGCCATGGACAAAACTAGGAAACTTTGTACAGCAGGCAGAATTTTAAGAAACAATGAATTATTCTTTTTATAAACGAGGTTGCTTATTTTTAGTCTGTAATTGCAAATATACAGTCACAAACACATTTTCACAAGCTTAAATACAAGCACAAGTAATGAAATAACACTTAATAGCTTAACTGTCATTGATTTCAGTCTTCAATTATACCGATTTATTTGGTGAAAGCACCTTCTTCACCTCAGTCTATTTTACTCCTTTCTTGATAAGAAAGGATGTTTTATATAGATATCAAATCATCATTATTAAAATTATTCTAGTGAAATTTTTACAGCTGTATCCTCACATAAAATTGCAGTCGTATTTCAGTGAAGTCTAATCATTCTAATTACTTCAGTTCAAGGCTGGTTTGAAAATACAATTTCCCTACAGTCAAAGGATCAAGTATGACAAACTTAAGGTAGAACTAGTAATTCCCAGTGTTGTGGTTTATCCCCAGCCAGCAACTAAGCCCCACATAGCTGCTCACCTGCCTCCTGCCCCAGCAGGGCAGAGGAGAGAACTGGAAACGTAAGAGCAAGAAATCTCATGGGTTGAGAGAAGAACAGCTTAATAGTTGAAACAATATTTAAAAACAAACAAAAACAGAAAACCAAAAAACCAAACAGTAAGTTGTAACGAAAAAGAAAAAATACAAAGACAGAAATAAAATCCAAGAAAGGCAAGCAGTGTGAATAAAAACAATTGCTCACCCCCAAGTTACTGATGCCCAGCCAGTCCCCAAGCAGCTGCCCACCCTCCCCACTGTTTATATACTGAGCATGATGCCATATGATCTGGGATATCCCTTGGGTCAGTTGGGATCAGCTGCCCTGGCTGTGTCCCCCTCCCAGCTCCTTGTGCACCTCCAGTCTTCTTGCTGGTGGGATGGGGTGAGCAGCAGGAAAGGCCTTGACTGCTAAGCTCTCCTCAGCAACAACCAAAACATTGCTGCACTACCAAAACTTGTTTCTAGCATAAATGCAAACCACAGCCCCACACCAGCTACCGTGAAGAAAATTAACTCTATTTCAGCCAACACCAGCACAGTAAGTTAGTTTACTCTTTACTAAGTGGCACTGCAACTTTTAAAAGTTAACACTGTGTCTTGACATCCAGTGACAGAGACTCAGGAAAAAAAACGACCCAGTTGTTCTATTTAATTATAAGCTTCATTTTTGCTAATGGCATGCTGTTCATTGATACTTAATAGGAAGCTTTTTTTTACAAATTGCAAAGAATGCAGTACACAAAAAAGAGAAGAGACTTCCAGTCTTCCACTTGCAATCACGCAAGAGTCTTACACACAGTTAAATTTTTTTTTAAATAAGAATGCTGTGACAGGTGTTTTAAAGTAGTCTATTATAGTTACTAGATACAGTGCATCACAGATCATCACCTTCCCAGCACAAAGGGCAAGACTGACAGAACTTTGGGACTCTGAATTGGCTTGGAGAGTAACCTTGGGTCCACACAGATCAACCCACAAAAGCCCTGTAACTGCAACATTACCAGCCATCTGGATTTATTCAGAATTCTGGTGATTCCGTTTTCCCCAGCTTCCACACACATTTTTGTTTGCAATGCACAGACATTGTGTTGGGTCTGCGTGGCTGTATGCACATAGTTTGCACATGGCTGTGACCGCTATCCCAAACAGGGCCACAGCTGTTTCTTGTCTGCCTCATCCAAACCAGAATGGAAAAGAAAAATTTAGAGTAAGCGGTTTTGATCACAGAGCAAATCTGTTTCACAGTTAGGATGAAAACAATCTTGTTCTCACTTGTTTCAGTATTTATTCAGAAAAAAAAGCACAACAGAAAAGGCCTGTGGATTAATTTGGTCTCAATTTATAGTTACACACTGTCCTTTCCTCAGAATCGATTGCACTGCTATAAGCCAACCCACAAGCACATAAAATAATCACAGAGCTCTATTTGCCATGGCTTATGCTTCTGTGGAAGTATTGAAGTAGCAACATATTATCCCACAGGAAAGATATCAAAGATTAGAGAACTGCCTCAGAAGAAAGGAGATTTCTATGTAAAGGCTGCTGTGATTTACCAGGAAACATTTGGGGAGAAGATTGCTCATCCTTTATTACTGTGAAAAAGAAAAATATCCTTTCAGCCTGTGTAACACCTTTAAATTTCCAAATACTAACACAAAACCAACAACACAAACAAAATTTTCCAACCACTACATGCAAATAAGAAAAATAATTGAGGAAACCAATTCTATATTATCCTGATACAGTTCATCCTACACATCATACCTAAGATGATGCATAAAATTTAATGTAATAAGCATTCAATATTATAATAGATCTACCTCTTTCCATAAATACACTCTTAAATATCTCTTTAATAATGTAATATCATTAATGTTCATGAGATGAACTTCAGAGGGGAAAAAAAATGCATTTTGGATATTTGAAAAACACCATTGTTTCTGCATCTCCAGTGATTCAGAAAGACATGCTATATGAATAGGTAACCATCAACTAACTCCATAAGGTTGAGATTTTAGCCTGAGAGAGTAAAGGAAACAAAGAAAAATGTGGAACATGGGGTCTCCCAACTTTTGGCATCTATTTTTGGATTCTTGTTTCTTAAATACAGAAAATTTACTTGGAACATTCTAGCTTTCATCTGGATTTTAATTATAATTTTCTCTTTCATCATTTGCAAGAGTTCACAAACCCTGACAACTCATCCTGTAATTAACAATTGGATCTAGCTTGGCTTGTGCTTTTCTGCTTTGCTGAATTGACAGCTTTTCAACCACTCAGCAGGGCAGCTCAGGGCTCTAGGGGAGAGAACAGAGGCAAAGAAAAAAGTAACAGAATAGGGTGGGAGAAATAGAGTAGTGATAGTAAGAGCATGGAAGAAAGAAAAATGAGCTGTTCAATCAAATCAGGTGGCCTCTAGTTTCACTTTGTTTCACAGTAGAGGACAGAAAGCACTTCATGGTGCTGATGTCCATAAGTGAATTTAAAATGAGTGATAAAGCATCCTTTTCCATAGAAGTTATAAATTCTGTTCATCCCTGAAATAGCTGCACTGCTATTTATATAAATGCTCTAAGTAGTAAAGTGCAAGTTTGAATGAAGCAACTTGGTGCATATTTTGATGAGGTGGGGACTAGAAAAATGGAACACCATGAACTACAGCAGCTAATTCCAATTTCAACCAGATCCTAGCTCTCATTAAAATACAAACTGACAAAATAATTTCGTGCTGCTGTGATACAATGAGATTGAGGTTGAGTGTGTTAAAATGGCTAGAGTAACCTAACAGTAAAATTTACAATTAAATCTAAAGAAAGATTTTTTGGGGGGGTGGGTGAGGGGGTGGGGAAGTGAAAAACATCTCAGAAGGGAAAATGTTTCAGTGATAAATTCTCAAACCCAAATGAGAGAGAAAGGAGCTGATAAAACTCTTAACTGAGTATTTCACTCTATGGTGACCTGCCACACACCATTTGAGTTGGTTTCAGTCCCTGCCTTCTACTAGTGAATTTTAATTGGCACCCTAGGCCAATGTGCTGCCTGGAGCAAGTCACCCACAAAATAACTCATTTCAGTCTTTCCTCTTGATATCATCTTATGAGACAAATAATTGCCTTTTTTTTCTTTTTGAGAAATATATAATATTCAGACATATAATACCTGAAAAAAGTGTTTATGCTTACACTTGCTTTCTGTGGTATAAATATTGGTGTAATTAGTACTAAACAAAGTAGTGGAGGGGGTCACTGTGGTGCCCACCCAGAAACTGAGGTGTGGTACAGGAGCCCCCTCTGAGGCAGAGGACAACAAACCATTTTCAGTTCTTGCTGAAGGTCACAGGTCTGTGCTCACAAGCAAATCTTTTCTTTGTATTTACACTGTGTCTATTCACAGCATTCTTGCATCATAACTAAGTTTTAAACCAAATCTTTCACATTAAAGACATAACAAAGCATTTTCCCTTTTAGAAGTATTTAATTTTAGGAAAAGCTCTTGCCTATTTTATTCAGATTCTACCTACTTTCAAGCATTTCGGTATCACTGCTTACATAAAAACAAGACTTAGCACCTGAAGCAGACATTTCTTCTAGATTGTTTGCTAAAATTTTAGAACTCATAGTAGACCATAAAAGAACTTTAAAGCATTTATTTCGTGAAAGCATGACAAAACTGATATGCAGTATTTAATAGCAAACTTATTAAAACACATTTCCTTTAGTTGTCCTCAATCTATACTAACAATTCACTTTAATGGTCCAATCATGAATACCAATGACAGCTGAATCATTAAAGCCAGAAAATGGACATAAAGAACACATTAACACAGGCTTCATTCAAGGTGCTGTGAAAGCAAAGTGCAGAGATCTCACAGTATCAGCATTACCCAGGCATCTGAACAGCTCTGTCAGTGAGTTACATATATGGTCTATACCTTATGGCCTGTGTTTAGGTTTTGGGGACAGTCTCATTGACATGCCTTGTGTGACTGAAGCTCATTTTCAGTACAGATAGAAATTTTTTGATGAACAGTAGAAAGATAGTAAGGAGTACAGCAAGGGAAACTTCAAATGGAAGGCAAAATGTTGATGTCATTCAGAGCAGTCTCTGAAACTTTTTTGACTTTATTTGTTAAACATCTGTCTAGTTCTGTTCTTATTATACTGTACCAACAACTTAAATTTATCTCTGTCAGATTTTAAACAGCACCTGGAATGCAATTTTATGCCTCATGATACGTTGACTGCAAGAAGGGAATTCATTTGATATTTTTAACTTGTCCTTATGGGATATTACAAGGGCAGGGTGCTAGAAAGAAAAATGAAGGAAAAAAAAAAGAGTGCCTCTAAAATTCAAAATTCTCACATTAAAGTTCAAGAAATTAACATTGATAACCATTAAGACATAATCGTAATACAAATACATACTCACATACAATCAAAAACATTATATTGTATAGCCCAAACTCTAGGGAATATGTTTATTTAAGAATTAATATTTTATTCTACTTATGCCAGACAACTTGCTTGCATGAGCAAAGCCATGCAAAGGAAGACAACCTACTTAGCTTCAAGAAACCAAAAGAACCATCACACCCTTTGTGACCTTTGAGACAAAAATACAGATGTAACAACTAAAATGATGGTTTTCAAAACCCAGAATGTAATCTATGACTTTTTTGGCATTGATTTGGATTTTTAAAATTTTTGCTCCCCTACCTCCCCTTCCTAAGTTCAGGAAGTCTTTCCATGAAAGAGATGAATCATTCAGGCTGCTCTAGTCAAAGCCACACAGAGAACACATTCAGAAAGTCTTTAGGTGAGCAAGAAAAAGCAACAGAATGCATCTATTGATCAAAAGAGGGCCAATGGAACAAAGGCGCACACAATGCCTAGCTAATAATAAGACAACTAGTAACTACAAAAGAATGAATACTGGCCCCAAAACCCCAGCTGATGGAAAGGCTGTGTCATGACACAGCTCATGCCATGAAAACTCAGGTTAAAAACATGAAATATTTTGGTCTCAATTCCAGTACTATTCCATGACAATACCAACAAAACCTTAACTGTTCCTCTCATGCCTGGTAGTGGTTAGAGTTCTGCAGAAACTTTGAGGAGCCACCGTAAGATCTAGCACAAGCTCAGCAAAAAGATTTGGTGACACATTTCAACATGTGCTGAACTTTATGCAGAATCACAGAAACTAACCTCATTAATAAAGTGTGCTACATGGTTCGCAAGTGATGCAAGAGCCTCCACGGCACAGACCTAAGGGTCCAACAGTACTGAAGCTCAGTGTGGAAAAATCTCCCTATCTCCAGATAAGCATGACTATCTGCTTAAAAGAAGCTCTACATTACTGACAGCCTGCACTGCCAATATACAAGAGCATTGAACCTACATCTGTAATTACATATTAAAATAAAGGATAAGAACCCATCTGCTGGAATAACATATACAAAGTTTGTCATATCAGAATAATTATATGTTCTATTTGTATCTTCTTGTAGTCCAGTTTTCAAAGCACAGATGGTACCTTTCAGCAGTAGGATTAACAATCTACCTGCATTTGTCCTGGGAAGGAGGGGGAAAAAAATACTTTTTCCCTGCTAAAGACCACAGTACCTTAAGGAGAACTGCAGTTGAGGGAGTCTTGGGCAAAGAGCCGGAGAGGAATGATTCTGTAGGGTGTTGGATTACTTAAACAGTTAAATTAACAAAGCTAAGCTGATAAACCCACACTAACAGTTGCACCAGGTGTTTACTGTCTGTTCCAGCAAGAGCCCAGCTCTTGCAGAAAACAATGAAAAGATGTTTCAAACACTGAGTATTCAGACAAACTACATCAATTCCCCTTGTGGGGAACATAATGCTTTTAGCCATCAATACTGAATGCAATGCTGGAAGCTTTGCAAGTCTTCTCTGCCCTTTCTTATTCCTCGCGCTAATTAATCCCAGTGGGATTTTGTAAAATGGTGAGAACAGTAACTATAAAATAGCATTCAACAATCATTTTGTAACTGGTACGAGTTATTTCCCCAGCCACTGCAATTTTAAGAAACCCCAACTGCATTAAGAAACCCTCAATGCAAATCAATGGCATCAGGATATCACACCTTGGAAACCAAGGCTCTTCAAAGCACAGATGTGATGGGGATGGGGTAAAAGAAATTGTTTGGGGCTTTTTGGTTTGATTGTTTGAGGTTTTTTGACAGACCTCCTTTCAAGCAGGTGTTCAATGTTTCCTGTCAAAGCAGGGCTAGTGGCAGAGTATTACACCTGTACTACCACGACTGTGGAGTAGAAGAGGAAGACTGGTGATGGATGGGCACATAATTCCCACGGTTTGGGGTTTTTTAAGTGGCATAATTTAAAAAATATTTGCCTAAACATTGCTTTATAAATTACTGTCATTAGAGTAATTAGCTCATTTTAGGGAGAATTCCCATGACCACAGCTAGGGAAATAACTAGTTAGGCAACCACTTTCCATTATTTAAATCATAGGACAAACATCAATACATAAGCACAAATACATAACTTAAATATTTGTACAGAAAAAGGAATATAATATTATCTTCCAGCTTTTTTTAGAGCACACTAAATCAAATAGATTATCTTTTGATTGAAATCTCTGTTAATAAATCAAGAAACTTTTTGCAGCATTCTTATTACTTCAGAGCAGATGTTGGATCATGCAAGTTCAGCACCATACAACATGAAGTCACATCTACAGCAGTAAAATACGGGAAAGAAAAAAATCCAAAAGAACTTGCTGCAAAAAGGCCAGAAGCACAGAGGGCAGATATTGATGAATTGCATCAAAATTACCTTTTCCAGTCTCCTCACCTAATATTTCGACATTGGAGAACTCTGTATAGTTGCAAATCATACATAAAGGTAAACACAGACAGGGAGTCTCAGAAGTCTGTAAATTAACAGTGAACCAAAAAGCAGACTATAGTGGGATTCTCCTCAAGCATCTCAATTTTGCTAGCATTTTAAACTACAGTTTGAATTATCACTTTAGAGGTTCAGCTTAGGCTACAATAAAGGCTAATGAATTTTTCTCATCCTGATACAAGTTTGTCATAACTTCAGTATCTCTGCATGGATTAACAAATAAATATTGGTGGAGCCTGATCATAAAGTCTATTGACAAAACTCTGCAAAGTCAGTTTTAAATAATGAAACAAAAAATCTTCCAACAGGTTTAAATAAGAGGTCAAAATAGATACTGCTTATAAACATTAACAGTATATGGCATGACCTTGATTTCATTTCAAGCCAAAGTGTCTCTTTCACTGAGAAAACACTTTAGTCTTTCAGCAAAAATTTAAGTAATACCTACTATTTGTTTGTATTTGTAACTTGGAACATATTTGGGTAGAGACAAATGTGTGTATATATATATATTTAAATCAAGAGCTTCCAAAATACTGCAAAATGGAGCTTTTGATTTAAAGTGCTTTAAAAGCATTTTACCAGCCCCAGTTCTGCCTAAATAGCTTTGCCAGTGATGACAAGCAGCATGGATGGCACCATCCAAAACCTAAGCAACAATTCTGGTTTTTTCATGTAATCAAAATGGTGAATTTTAGAGTTGATAGCAAACGAACACACAAAAACTGAGCTTCACAGTTAAGTGTCTTCTCTTTCCTTTTGCTATTGTGGGATTTACAGTGGACTAGAAGACTAAGGTGGTCTTTGTCTAAGAGGAATGTCAAACTTGGTGTTGAAACATCAGCGTTCAAATCTTTATACTGCAATTTATACCTTTAACAGAAGCCTAGGAAAAAGATAGCAATGCTTTTCAGCAGCTTTTTCCACTGGTTAAACTGGCTTCTATACAGGTTTTAATAGCAAAGAAACAAATATGAACCATTTAAAGCTCTTGATCCACACACACACACACACCTATTATCCCTACCATTATGATTGTTATTCTGTAAGTTTATTATATTTCTGCAGCATTTTAGTTTGTGGAGAAGCCAAGTCTCCCCTGACTCAGGTTAGTAGTTGCATGGCAAAAAATTCTTGGTTTATGGGTCATTACAGTAAGACAAAGATCCCCTCCTGTGCTTCATATCATAATTCTCTTACACTACATGGAGCTCTCAGTGCCTTATCTACTTCAATTACAACGTCAGAATCCAATTTCATTGGGTCTTGTGATTGTATTAGTGTCATTTAAATTAGCATCTGCTTGAAGTTGCCCCAGACTGAAATTACGAAGTGACAATAGCGTTTTTGCTTTCATTATATATGAAAAAAAAATGGCTGGCTGGGCTGTTCCGCCACCATAGTTCTTTGCTCTTTTTCATGTTTCAAACTTCATACCCATGGACAAGATAAAGCAAAAGTGGTTTAAATACATGCATACTATAAATACATAGTTCTCTGTCGAAACAGCCTTATTCCAGGTTATACAACATGAATAAAATCACATACAAACAGCATTTGAATAGACAATGCAGCATGGTTCTATGGAACGATTTCTATGGATTTGTTCCTACTGACTCTCCTGTGTCTTCTCTGAAAGTCATAACCCTGGGTCTTGGGCAGTGCAATTAAATGGAAAAGTCAGAACATTGCACAAATCAGCTCTCCATCACACAGCCTGATCCTAGCAATAAAGTCAACTAACTACTCTGTGGTCCAGTATTTGAGGAAGAGAGCTGCACATCTATCGTTCACTAGAACAACACTCTGTTACTCAGCTGAATCACAGCGCTACACAGAATGAAAACCCATCCACTTCATCATTTTATTTATACCAGGCTACAGGAAGACCAACTCAGTCAATAGTGATGCACACAAGTTAGAAAGTCTATAATTAATTTTTTGCTCATGGCCATGAATATTCTAGTTTCCAACAATTGACACTTGTCAATGGGACAAATGACAGATATACTTGACACAAAAACTGTAAGTTCAAGATGCAAATCTTCACCAGCAACTTAAACTTCCTTTCAACTTGTCCAATCTTACACATATTCAAAAGCCATTTAATATAATTTTGTAATCAATGGTATTTGTCCAAACTACCCTATAAACAAAGCTATGGTGCATAGTATTTCTTGTACACCTCACATTCCCAGGACAGAAAAGGCATCACACATCTTTTATACTGCTCTCTTGAGTTCCCTTACACTGTCTTCACCAATATAAAAAAAAAGGAAACAATCTACATCAAAATCTATACTCAGTCCTCTGAAGGAATAAATAATCTTTTCACTCTTCTGGATGTTTTTTCATTATACCTGCTGTTGGGGACAACTTTTGTCATGCAAATTTATAGGTACATTAGGTATAATAATTCTGTTTCATATTTTATCTCTGCAGAAACACTATTAGGAGCTGTTCTAGTCATCTGAGTGCAATAAAAGGCTACGCTTTTAACACATCTTATTTGCCTATGAATAGTTTTTAGGAAGATAACCACAGGCTCATTTTTATCAGCATATTAACATTTAATGTATGTTTGGACTAAGGGCCTGCATGTTATGACACTAAAATTTGTGAAGAACTCCCCATTGGTGTCAGTAGGGAGTACTTAAACATGACTGATATGACATTGTGTCAGTCATAGCCTTACCTAAGTTTTCTTTTTGTGCAAGGCATTCACTGAAAGACTTAAAATAGGCAGTGCTTGCTCACACTTGCTCTGAAGAGAGTATTTTTTGAACTTCAAAGAGAAATATCTCCACATGCAAGCATCACCCTCTCCAGATCAGGTATCATTACTAATATCCTAAAAAGTGTTCCTTTATTTCAGTCAAAATGAAACAGGAGGAAAGACCTGGTGTTTGTGTCTTAAAACTAGGTTAACTTTATACTAGGTTCTTTTGCCTAGAGGAAGTAGATGAGCAGTCCAAGCTGGCAGATCTAGGTTAGCAGTCTTCTACAGGGGACTGTCTGTTAAAACAGGAGCAAGGCCCACTGACATTGCTCTTGGTAGAGTACATGTGCTCACAAGGGAAGTAGATTTAGCCTACAAAATAAGTATGCAGTACGTTAAATACTATGATAAATATATGCAGCAGCATCCAACTCTAGAGGGACACCAGCAGCCAATGTATGCTCAAGATAGCAAAGCATTTATATGCTGAGATATACTAACAGCGTTACGCATTTCCAAGAAATGCAAGTTGACTTTAAGCACGTAGCTTAGCTCCCTTTTGAAGGAAGGCAGTATAGCTGGGAAATTGCAGATGCTTAAGTCTGAGTCGACTTAAATTCAACCGTTTTACAAATACTGACTGCATTTCTTTTTCATGGGCAATCACAGTTGCTACCAATTGATTTTGCAGAGTATACATACATATGAAGCTAATTTTTACTGTAAACAGTCCTTAAACAAAGTACTATATAAAATATGGCATGTATATTAGTAAATAGTATCAACTCTGGGAAGATTGACTAAGGCCCAAGCAATCTCATAACAGAATTTCTGACAGGCTAGCTTTTTCTTTCTCCCTGAGATAGTGCTACAACATCAGCGACATAGAACATTTCAGCTGGATAAATGAGACCGGAAAATAAATTCAGTCATAACCAAACTCATTTTGTCTAATGTTGCCTTCCCAAGATTTAACATGCACTGCCTGTTCCACTCATAAAAATTAAAAAGTTTAACTTCATTAAGGTAAAGCTACAACTGTTTGCAAACAGACAGTAATTATGGACCTGTCAAACCAAACTGATTTGAATAGAAGTGAACTACTCAGCCTTTCTAATCCTTATTTTGGTAGGCAAGTACAACATATCATTACAAAACATCACATCAGTAAACTTATGATCACAGAAAAATAGTTGAATACATTAGAGCAACTGAAAGCAATTCCATTCAAATAATATTTTAAGTGCAAATCTGGACCTGTAGACATGAGAATTAAAATATGGGTGACATGCTGTGCAAGCCTATTCATTTCCTCTAGATTTTTTTTCATATGTCTATGCTGATTAAAATGACTATTTGCTGAAATTGCTGTATTGGAACAATAAATACCAGCAATATAATAAGCACCAAATCCCATTCTGATTTGCCACATCTTTAAAAGCCAAATTTCCTAAGTTACTGTAGAAATTTCGAAACTATAAAGGAACAACAGCAGAAAAAATATTGGTTTTCACAAGTAATGGATTTAATGCTTATTTTCTTCTATTTTATTTAGTGCTACATCAAGGACAGCTACATTTAGGAAAATAAACTCATTCCTCAAATGTGTATTTCCTTAATTAATATTGCATGAACATTTCCATTATCAGCTCAAGCTGACTGAAAAAATAAACGCCTTCATAATGCCTATTTTCAAGTTCAGTGTGCTCACCTTGTCTTCCTATAATCACTTTTTCTGTAATCAAATGATTACAGTGTTTATCTTAGAGAACCCACACAAAAGAAGATCAATGCGTGTAAATACGAAGGTACTTTCCAATTCTTTCCCTTGTTGGATAGCTTTCACCAAATGCAGGCAACAAGGTACTCGGGACCCGCCAGAGCAACTGCCTGACCTCTCCAGCTTCCAGAGTTGGTCTTCATAAAGCTATACGAAGGCATTTGCTTAAGTTGGACCCCTATGATCAGTACTTAGCATGCTGATATCTTCTCCACATCCAATTTTATTAGATTTTAGCTTATCGATTCTATTGATGAATGACTCTTTATTTGAAAACTAAACTCTTATTCACTCTGAACTCAGTTCAAGTTGTAAAATGTCTTTAAAGACATGCTATGTATTGTACAAAGATATTAAATTCCTTATAGGAGTAAGGTCTAAAAAACATTTTGACTTCTACAGGTCAAATGAGTAACAAAATTCCACACAAAAGTACACTCATTTATCATCTACATCAAAGAAGTCCTGTCTTCTTTTTTTGTACTGTTCCCAGAAATGGGAGAAAATGGGATAATCAGACTTGAGAAAATAGTGGTGAAATGAATACCTTCCTTGCACATATATTTCTTAATAGCTTTCTTACTCTGTAATGATATCAAATATTTTATTTTCACTGCACTTCTCAATTTTATTACTCGTGGCCTAAAATGTTATTTTTTCAGTGAAAAGACAACTTTTGTACAAGAGAAATCTAGCAATATACCTATGCTCTTTGCTGATACCATTTTTTCTCCTTCAACCATATAAATTGTGAGGCAAATGCTTCCATTTAGTTTGGTTTAGCCTGTTTCTACGGATTCTAATTTTGCTTTTCCTATCTTTGTGAGAAGACAGATGACCTTCATTCCCAAACCACAAAGAGATATTGTTGTATGTGGTAAATTTATCAAAGGAACATTGTTCTTCCAAATTTGTAAGCACTGGAAGTACATGTTGCAGGCTACATACAGCAACATGTCAGGCACTTAACATGCAGCAGACAGGAAGCCACCTGACTTCTCACTATTTTTCATGTTCTTTGATTTTGTGAAAATTAGACCTAAGCCCTTCTACCAAAACTATGTCCATCTTTTAATGCCTCTGGTGGCTTCAGCTTTGTGTACACCAAGGAGCTACAGAGCTTTCTGACAGTGACTGATGGAAATGCTGAGCACCTCTGACAGTCAGACCATGTGCCTATTACTTTTCTCTTGTTTTTCTTACCCCAGACTGTTTTTATGGCTTTCATCTTTACACAGCTCATCTCTTCATAGTTTAATGATGCATTTCCTGTATTTCTCATGAGAGGTAAGGTTCCACATTCAATCTATTCCCGTTTTGTCTTCAAACCTCTATTCAACTTGAGGTTCTTCCTTATAGATTTTTCTACATTCTTACAAAATGCAGCTTTGGCATAAAATATTTTTAATGTCTAGAGCTATAAGTTGCAGCAGTTCAGCTAGAGAGGCAGTTCAAATACAACCTGGCCCAACCAAAAAAAATTCCAAACTCCAACCAACTGCTAAAACTTCTTCCCTGCAAGCTCAGGTCCCAGAACTGTCTCCCTCTGCAACTGAAGGACAACTATGAGCTCCTTCAAGAGGAGTTGCACCAACTCTGTCACTCCCAAACAAACTAGACTTACTAGTACTGCATCACCTGGGCAAAGAGAAAATTCACTAAGTAATTCCTCTTTCGCACTTTGCAGGCAGCTTTAAGAGGACAAATATTTGCTTTAATTAAAGATTTGAGAGCTGCAGCAATGCTGAGGGGACAGGAAGAGACAGACAGCAAAGAGCAGGCACAAGCAGCAACAAACAAAGGTTCATCAAAACCACAGGGCTTAGTTGTTCTCAGTTTGTGATGAAACCACTCCCGCTGTTGCTGCCAAAACTGCAGGGTCTGGCTAAAAGCTGAGTTCCTGCCCCAAAACCGCTGACAATATTTGTGCACAGCCCCCTATTCTTCCCTCAGTAGAAATGCAGGAGCCAATATTAGTCCGTTTCAATACAATGAGTTATATAAGCACTTAAAAAGCTCTGCCTTGGAGTATTTAAAGTTTCCTACCAAAAAAGCCCCAAAAACCCCACACCTTCAGCCATTATGAAGGCAGAGAAATCAACCACCTTTATGTGCCAAGGACCTCATCATAAAAGGAGGAAGCATTATAAAAATGGCATGAACAGTTTTAAAGGTTGGGGAATCACACAGATGAAGCCTGAAATAGTTAAGTTGACACACAACAAGCCACTTTGAACAGGCCCATTCCAATCACATCAAACTGGATGCAACTGAGAAGTGAGAAAATGACAGCTGCATTTTCAGAGTTTAAATCCAATTTTTCCACATAAAGTGAAACTAAACCAGGAATAAAATGAAGTCATGGCTGAAAAAGGTAATTTTTAAACCGTTACAGCTGGTACATTTGAAGTTGATTATTTTCTGTAAAAAACATAAAATATGCAAAATTTTTAAGGAACAAATTAAATACATCTGAATATACCTGAAGTAATCTTTGTATTAACATTTTGACAAGAGAGTTTGCAACATGAAATAATTACGACAGACCCAGGTACGCTCTGTATCTTTGTACTTGCTCCAAGTGTTTGTTGAATACCTGTGACATGAGATTGCTGCAGTGCTGAAACCATAAGGATTAAAAATGATGCAGAGATAGCAACTCTAGAGCAAGCTTTCATTCAGGGTGAGGATGACAGCTTGATCACACAAAACCTTCCCGTGTAATGGAAATGAGTCCAACACCATTTATGTGCAGACTCCACACGTGCTATGACAGCAACAATGCACACCACTCTTCTGACGCAGGTATTGTTCCATGAAGGTAACTGGGAAGGTGTTAGGTAACACTTAGAGAAAAGTCAATAAAATGCTTCTCAATACAGTGGTTAAGTCAATCAGCAATCCCATTATGGGTATCAATTAGCAAACAATCTAAAGAGCCTACCAACAACAATTACTGTTATTAACCCTTGCAGCAGCCAAACAAAACAGCACATGGTGAGAGTATTTGAAACAGTTGATGCACTTAATTTTACAAGGAGTTCCTTAATACGTTACTCAGCTTTCTAAAATTAAAAGAATGCTTATTGACGTCAGCAAGCACGAATTTAAAGTTAGCCAGAACACTGTCCAAATGTTATAGGAATATATGTATGATGTAGGAGGCTTTATTTGCCCATAACTTCAGAAAAAAACCTATACTTTTATCATCATATTTGTGCATTTGAAGAAATTACAATTTCCAGATAAAACTGGGATGGAAAAGCTGACTAATAATAAGAATCAGTTTCATTTTATATTCTTAACACCTCTTCAGTATTTTAGATCACATGCTGAATTACTTAATTATATCAATAATGTTCACGGAATAATCAATATTAGAGTGATAAAGCCAAATCATCCCATGTTTTTAAAAATAATTTGATAATGAAAGTGAAACTTGAAAAACATAAGTTGTCTTCTGAATCTGAACACAAAGCTATGTATTAGAACACAGAATCCAAAGATATTAAACCAACAAATTTTGACTCTGAAGCACAAGTTATCTAAACCTGCTAGGTTGTTGCGGAAAAAACAGTACCTATGAAATGGCCTGGAATCTGAGACAGAAGTTCAAAATTAGGACAGGAAAAGGAAAGAAAAAGTACAACAAAGGTCTCACTGAAAAGTTAAAGTACTTCCTCCCTTATGCTATTTTTGGAAGGGGCAAAGATTAGGAGAAGATTAACATCACATCAAAGCGAATAATTATGTATCCTACATCTAGACAAAGTGCCTGATCTTAAGAGCACTTGTGCTGATTAACTCTTACGTATAATTGAAAAAAAAAAAGACAATATTCTCCAGTCAGTGTCAATAAAATCAGTAAGGGAAAACTGCAAGCAATTGAGGTAATTAATCCTAGAACCAAATCTGTTCCCAGGCAATCCAAACAGAAGAACTTTTTGGCTCTATTTTACACTAGTTCTTCTGTAAGTAAATGGAAAAGTAATAGACATGAATTAAACATTTTCATTTCACAGTACTAAGCATTCACCCATCACCCATGAAGCTCATTCCTCATCCCTTGGGCATTAATTGCAGCAATGCCTGCTTAATAAATGAGCACCAATTACTCAGAATTGTTAAGAAATGTACTCAGCACATACTCCCCTCTTTCACATATATTCCAGAGCACATAGCAACAGTCTGGCATACAGGATAACAAGGAAGAGGGCAATTCCAACACATAAATAAACTTATAGAAACAATAGTACTAATAACTGTCTTTCTAGGAATAATTACAATTATTTTTTTTTTTTAAAGAAATACAGTCTCAGAGCTAGGAAAATATCCTCAGAAGTTGTGTCACAGAAATAAAATTATTGCTGCTCCAATGAGCAACTTTTCCATAAAACATGCAAATATACACATAGTATCTCTTTCTCAGACAATTTTTATATGGAACTACAAAATTGAATACTAGGAATTATCAATTGTTATGTTTTTATACTATTTCTTTGCATTATTCTTTCAAGATGAAAATAGTTTCAATACTAAGACCTAACTAATAAGACAAGTTTAGTAAACACCATCTGGTAAGTATCACAATATCCCCATCACCACTGAACCTCTCCAGCATGTTCTGCACAGCAAAAAGATGGTGAAAAGATAATAACATGTTGACCCAGGAATGTTTTTTAATGAAGAAAACCTCATGGCTTCGACTAGTTTTTAACCATGTTCGAGCTTCACCTGCACTGTTTTATTTCTGGATAATTACCCACAATAAGCTTATAATGTTCTTAATTTAAATATTTAATATTTGCTGATTATTTGGCTAAACTGCACCCAGACCAAATAAAGAAATGTTCAAGTTTTCAAAGGGTCTACTTGGAATCAAGTCAATCAGACACCATCTTTCTGAACAGTGAATACAGATTGTATTGATCTGGTAAACTACGACTCATTCCTGTAAGGAATAGTTTTATCTCAAAGCATTTTGAAAGGAGTGTTAGTTTGGGGGTCAAAAAAGCAATTCAAGTTCTCTGTCTCATGTTTTTCTCTCCAAGAGGGTAACATTTTGCATATGAAAAGGTTAATTCACACATATGCCTGCGCACTAAGCTTTCATTAGGTAGGAATTGATCTAACAAAACCCATCTGAACCAATTTACAGTAATTTACAAACTCAGATTCCAGAGCATCTAGTTATTACTCCCTTATAAAGCAGTGACTAACTATAAAGCAGGAAGTTCCTGAACCATAAATCTCTGGAATCTGCCAGTGTCCCCTCTAGAATAACTAGAAATTATTCTGTGCTTTGCTCCTCCTGCCTCTTCTCCAAACATCTGTTGCTGGCCCTTGTCAGAGAATGGACACTGAGCAAAATAGACCCAGTATGACCATTGGCATGTTATTTATCATTCAGGTGCTTTCTCTTCACTTTTTAAATATTAAATTTAATTTTAAAGTTCCACACATAACCAAAGTTGGGAAGGACAAATTTCATTTTTACAATGGAAATATTTTTACTTTTGATGCCTTTTTCTTCTAAAACAGTGTATTTGCACATACATGGAAATCTAAGTTGAAAACAAAATCTAGTCAAGATGTTTCACTAAAAACACTACCACTACTCAAATTTTATCTAATTTCCCTCTGAAGAGACACTGATCTCACTACTATCAAAAGTGTTGGCACAATTTCATGATGCTTTCCAGTTCAATTGAATTATACATTCTCCAGAGTTTCTGAAACCACAGGACTTTCAAAAATTTTAAAGAGGTCTTCATTTTCAATCATTCTATCCTTCCAGAATTTATTCACCTTTTCTCACTTTAAATTTTTTTTTTTCAGCTGTCCCTACTCCTGACAAACATTTTCAAATCAGCTTTTCCTGAGCAAATCTCCAGAATATCATTGGGTATTTAAACCACAACAGCCCTTAGCTAAAAACCACAGACTGTTAAACAGTCAGTACATCCATTGCTCAAAGAATTGACAACACAGTACTATCTTTGGGACTTTTTTGACCTCTCAACCGTATCACTTCTACAGCATAAGAGTAGTGCAGTTACATTGCTACCAAAGCCTGCAGGGGTTTGCTAAGAATTAATTTGGCCACAGCTATAGATGCTGACATTGTTTTATAATGCTAATTTAAGAAACTTTTTATGGATTGGAAGAAAGAATAAACAGTACTGCTTCTTATATTTTATTTCTGGACACTCTTCCAGTTTGCCTGCTTGAAAAGAACAACAAAAAAAAGCCAATATAATTCAGATTAGAGTGATATTTCCTAAGGAAATAAATAGATACATGCAGATTGATGACAGCAAGTACAGGCAGATAAAAATTATAGCACAAAGGGAAGACTTTCTTCACACACGTCACAGCAAACAATGCCATGTGCTGTTTTCCTGTAACACATTGCTGTCTCCCATATGGTATACTGACACACAACTCTCGTTACTTTCCTTATTTCCTTTCTTATTCCCACTCCAAGGTTTTCTTACTTTTATCTGACCAGGAGTTACATTAATGCCCTGAACATAGAGTAACAGAAGCAAAGAAAGATTTCTGTAGCAACAAATGCCCAAATACTTAGAAACTTACAGTTTTTAGTATTTTAAATTCAGAGAAACAGCTGGAAACATTTTCAAAGTCACAAGCTGCCAAAATACAATACTTTCTCATTTAAGCATCCTTCATATGACTGCTGAGGAGGCTCATCAGACAACAGGCTACACTGTAAATCCTATTGCTCTCAAGAGGACTGGAGCTCCATGACTAGTTTAGATGTCTCTTACACTGATTAAAATTAGCATTTAAAAGATACACACAGGGAATATTTTCTGAAAACTAATAGTCAGATTAAGGCTTTGTCTTGGTCTGCATTTCAAAGTTTCACTGATGAAGCTGCACCTGTTCAATTCAAATCACATATACTCCTCAGCAGGTTTTGACTTCATCAGAATTTCTGATATAGATAATTCCCTACAGAAGTGCTATTTTGCCTGATTAGTATTTGGGATGTTCTGATGGCATTTGGTCCATCTACACTAGAGGGATAACAGGGTTTGGCTCCAATTGCATCTGCAGCCGTGGCAGCCTACATAAGATGGTCCAGCCAGTGCTCATCATTGGTCTGGCTCATCAAAGGTAATTAAATGATTCATGAGTTCTTCCCAACTCATTTAGAATTTGGGCTGAGTTCCAGGCAGGCAAACATCAGGCCAGATAATTTAAACTTAAGAAAAAAGCAGTGAAAGTGTTATGGCATCATTTAAAGCCTGCCATTGGATCACGCCAACAGACATTCTACATGGTGTCTGCAACACACTCTACCTGTACTTTCAGTAGTACAGACAGGGTTATGTAAACAACTCCTATAGCAGAGAATATATTCCAGAACAGGAATAAAATTACCTTGTAGGAGCCACAAAATCCACTGACTAAAAAATGACACAAGTGTTACGCAATTGGTATAGCACAGGGCATAATGAGCCCGCTGCCCTCGTATCTTCCCCAATGTCTGTCAAATTCCAACACATATCCTCTTTACCTATCAGATTCTTGACAAGAGACCATAAGATATAAAAAGATCCTGAGCAATTTTCTTGACTTGTGAATTTGTATTTATGTGACAATATTGCTCTAAGTGGCAGCTTTATATTTTTATCAATTTTTAATTTTATGTTTCTGAATATTAATTAGAATTACTTCCTTCTTCCCATCGTGTCTCTTTTGGTCAATGCACAACCAGAAATTAGCAGGGGAGTGGGGAGTGCAGAGGGAGGTTGAGTAAAATGCAGCAACACAAAGCATTCTGCAAAATCTTAGAATTGTAAATTAATTCATGCAATACCCTGACAAGCAAGAGACACGTTATCCCGTTTTATGGGAATCTGAGATAGAATTTAAGTGACTTGCCTAAAGCCAGAACTGTCATATTGGGGATTAGAGGTCCTGGCTCTCATTCTCTTCCATTTACTATTCTGACTTATATCGTAAGTGCAAAAGGTCTGACATAGCCTGACTCTAGAAATAGTATTAAAGAAAAACCAAAAGAAATTACAGTGTCAGACTATAACATAAGTTTTGCCTTGTGGAAGAAGATGATCAAAAAGCTTAAGCATCAACTTAGATTTTGGCCGTTGAAAATTTTTGTGGTTTTTGCAAAAGGATGCAAAATAAGGCCTCTGTCAAATACCTAAATTCAGTGCAAAAACACCTTAAAATCAGAATTAAATTTTTATATAGAGACGTGAAACAACATAAGACAATACTGAAAGACTGGAAAATTGTGCAGAAAATGGAAATCTGGTTAGAATTTACAAGTTCTGAGAAAGCGGTGTTGGGTATTTCTTGAAGTGTGCACTCCCTGCATTACTCAGCATTTACTACTTGTTATTGGCAATGTAAATCTTACTTGAAGCTAGAAAAGAATATTAGTACTGAAGTATCTCAACAAGATTGTAACTGGATTTCTTTGAACATGCTAAGCCAACAATGGTCTGATTCTATTCCCATTTTACTCTCCCCACTTTTCCACTGTCCACAAATGGTTCTTGGTTTCATCTGACAGACTAGAAATCAGATCCTATCAGAAGCCACAGCCGTACAGAACACAGAAGAAATTTTGCCAATACAGTTAAATGAGAATTAAGCCAATAAAGTGGAAAATTTGTGCTGTTTACCAATAAGTTTAGATACAAACCCCAAAACACTCCTTTTTTTTTTCGGTAGAAGCCACTATATACTAAATCTTCCATTTAGGAGGCTTCTCTCTGACCTGTTCCTGGACTCAGAACTTATTTTGGCATGGTCAGATCTCAGAAAGAGAATGATGTGCCTCAAATAGGAAAACAGCAGCATTCTCACTAGAATTGTACATCCACAGAGAGAAAAAATTAAGCAGCACACAAGTAAGAGGAAACAGATTCAGAAGGGAAGACAACAGAGTCTCCAGGGAAGAGCAAGACTAGAAATCAAACACCTGTTGTGTTGTTCCTTCCCATCATTCATGTCTGGAAATGAAAATGATTTTCCAAATAATTGCATTAAACAAAAAGCATATGTGTTCTGCAACACTTGTCCTTAAAATCCCTATTACTTTGGCAAACACTTCAAACTGTTATCTTTGGCAGCTTTCTTTATGTCTCTTTATTTTGCTCAGCCTTGCTATAGCTAAAGCAGTGCCTTCTCTACCTGACCAGTCAAGTGCTGATGGCCACAGCAAGGGATCTGTGACCCACATGGGGACTGCAGCCTGTTACATATGACACGACAGAGACTCAGTTGCAGGGAAAAGAAGTCCCAGTCACTTATCATAGAGAACAGATCCTTTTCTTCAAAAGCATCCAAGATTGTCTTTAAATTAGGAAATAAATGAAGCTGGAGTGTTGGGGTATTTTTGAAGCTGCTGAGCCTCTAACTCAACCTTTCTTCCCCAAAGAAAAAGAAGCAAGCTAACAAGAAATATAAGTTATGGTTCTTTACTGCCTCAGGAACAATTTTATCTGAAAACAAAATGCCCTGTAATAAACTCAGAAGTATGACCACACTGGAGACTGAATAGCATTCTAAAGAGAGGAAATGAGTGATCCATTTTGCATCTACAAGGTACATATTAGAAGCTTTTCTCTTTTTTGCATCTTTTGAACAAACTAGTCCTTGATATAAACAGCTCTGCAGAAAAAAACGTTAAGTGCCTGCTTAAGTTCTAGAGACATGAAAAGCAAAAGGGGATTTTCTTCCACAAAATTAAACATGCTTTTACTCCCCACAGAGGGGAGGGCTTCCAAGAAACCAGGTGTTACACAGACTATTTTCAGCTGAATTGCACTCTTGCCATAACAGCAAAATCACTTGAAATTAACTCTTCACATAAGAACTTGAAACTGGATTCCCCACACTTCACAGAAATCCAGATTCAAGTTATCCCATGAGATACTGTAAGCATTTTACGATAAAAATATAGTCTGCTCCAAGAAATTTGCAGGCAGTGCATTTTGTATTTAAGGAATACCATCAAATACTATAAAGACAGCATCTGCCAACACTTTGTGTAGTGCAGTCTGTGTTCCAATACCTACGTATCTCACGTTTAGTGTTATGCTTCAGCATCAACTGGAAAATAACTCTTCCAAATTAATTCTGGCCTTTCAAGTATGGCTTTCTCTGAACTTCTAAGCATGTCTGGTAAAATAAAAACTTCTATTCTTTAATTTATAAGCAGAAAAAGCATTTTAAGTAGAGTCAGTGATATGAAGGCCAGCAAACATTCCGCCGCGTTGCAGAATGTTGCAGCGTGCTCGGATGGTAATTGCCACAACCTTCCCGAAAGCGCTCCTGCGTCCGGCAGTGCCTCGGCGCGGTGTGCGGTAGCCGGCGGGAGAGGAGCAGGGCTGCGCCTTCCCCGCTAATCCCACCAGCGCAAGCGGTAGCGCAGGCACTCGCACATCCAGCACCTTAAGATGGGGGTAAAGAGTTGGAGGCGGACTCTTCTGAGATAGCAATAAATTTATTGCCCGGGGACCCAGGCCAGAAGAGCTCCGAACACAGGGGTGCACAGGATTATATACGGAACTAAACAGAGGCAGAGAGAACACCACGGACCAGTAACACGACGGCAAGAGGGAGGAGAGAAAGGCGGGACTACAGTACACAAACCAACGAGGGTAGGTGAGGGGAGGAGCAGGGGGACAGGGCCAACGAGGCACCGAGTGAGGGAGAACTCTCCAGAATATAACCATATACAGAACATAGAGTGACAGGACTAAACCAAACAGGGGAATCTACCAAAACAGGGCTTGGAGGGGGAGAGACCTTCCTCACCATTACAACCGAGGGGGAGACTTTAGGTGGCTGGCCCATCCTCAGGCCAAGCCACCACCACAGCAGAACACATCACATAGGAATATAGTCTTGGACCAATAAGCATAGCACTTTGTTTAACTGAAAGGAGTAAAAGACACAAAAACTACTTAATGAAAGTCCCGAAATCACTGCAGAGACTAAAAAAAAAAACATGTATTTTTGTGTAGTTTCTTTATTTTATTATGTTTTTCTTTTTTTTTTTTTATGTGGGGTAGGAGTTGAGAAATGTGAAATTCAATGTATTTCTACTCACTAGAGAAAATTTGAGAGACAGACCTAAAGGTTCAGCTAAACACAGAAGTTAACACAGAGTGAGCATGAGTTTTTTATACCTCACAATAAAAACACATTGCCTAGACAAATACAATATGATTAGAAGGAAGTTACCTAATGCTCAAATTAGTATTTTCACACTACCTGTGTGAATTTGCACTAACAGCACTGACTGACAATACTTCTGGTCTGATGAAGAATTATTTCTTACTTGCTGAGATTAAAAATATTGTAATATTTCCATTTATCATAGCTGCTATTAGTGCTGCTTTAAGGCCAAAGACAAGGCATGAAGTGTGGCAGAACAGCACATCAATTTGGACATCACTGTCCATGAAAGAGCAACCAATAAAGAGCAAACACCAAAGAAGCTGCTTTTTATTTCTGTAACATCTGACATGTCTCCCTACAGGGAAATGTGCTCAGGCACAAACAGAAACAACCCCTTTCCTTTTATGCATTTATATACCTCTTTGAAAGTGACAGTCAAGTCATTTCTATTGTACTTCATTTTCCTCAACTTGATCTTCAAATTCTGTGTTGCTTGTATCATAAACCACTCAGGGAATAAAATCACAGGAATTAATTTTTTGTTGCATTAACATCTGTTGTTCCTTTCTTCAGTTTGATCCTAGCTCCAAACTACAGACTTTAGTGTCATAGCCACAGTGGTTTTATGAGTCATAAATTTAGAGTCTTCACATTTCATGCTGAAAACCAAAAATTTTACACATGTTCTGCAATACTCCCATATATCAAGTAAAGATTTCCCCAACATTTTCAAGGGAGCAGGAGTGCAATAAATATTGCTTATGTTTTAGGCTAGGGGAACTATCTTTATTCTCCCAAATTCCTAAGTTCGGATCTCAGGGAACCCAGCATTATTCTGGAAGACAATTACTATTTTGTTCAAAAATTAATAAGGACTGCAAAATTGCATCAGTCACTGTCAACGGGAATTCAAATCTCTTTGCTGAGACTGGAATAGCAAGCCAGCTTCTCTTGTTTCATACCAGTGCCTGGAAATAGACTTGTAGGTCTGGTAGTAATAATTGTTTTGCCTGCAGAAGAGCAGTACAACAATCCCACATACGTCAAACATAGCTGAGTACAGTTCGCGGAAAAAGGCATCAGAAAGCCAAAGCAAGAGACAAACTTTCAAAAACACTGCCCAAAAGCCATTTAATGCCAGGAAAGGGAAACAGCTAAAAAGGAGCAACTTGATAAAATATGTCTGCAATGCAACTTTTGGGTCTTTGGAGGTTTTTTTTAGACTCTTGCTAAACCAGTCAGTGACCTGAACATCAGACTAGGTTCCTTTAGTGTACGCATCACAGAGAGGTTGTGGTTAAGCAGTCAACAAGAATTATCATGCATAGATTGAAGAGAAGAGGAAAAGTGAAAACAGAAAAAGACAAAAAGGAAGAATGTAGAAATTTTTTTGACCACTGAAGTGTAGGTACTTTTGGAAAAAAAATGCATAAAGAGACACTATATACTAAGCTGCTTTTTTCACTTCAAAACACCACACCTATACACTATGAAGTCTACCTTTCACAGTCTTTTTTGTAACCTAGCAGAGGCTACTTCAAGGACCTCAAATGGCA
The DNA here is from genome assembly GCA_013397565.1 of Ptilonorhynchus violaceus. Classification (NCBI taxonomy): domain Eukaryota; kingdom Metazoa; phylum Chordata; class Aves; order Passeriformes; family Ptilonorhynchidae; genus Ptilonorhynchus; species Ptilonorhynchus violaceus. The sequence goes on along the minus strand of VZRJ01012339.1, from coordinate 580,476 downwards.
TTAATCAAGGATGTTTCTTTAGCAGAAAACTTGTAAATGCTCTTGACACCTAACAAATATCCGTCAAAGGTATATACACGTCTTCACAACACCCTTCCCATTCATTTCATCCCACAGGACCTCTGTTCATGTTGGTCACATCAAAAGATGAACAGTTGTGTAAAGAATAAACTGAACACTGAATAAGAAAGCTGTGCAGCAACAAGAGAAAAATCAACAGAGAAACAGATACACAAACTACTTTTCACTTAGGGAGAATTATGTCCTGTGCTGACAGAATGTGCCAGGTGCAGAGTATACTATTAGCACCAAAACCATAAAGGACATGGTCTTTCTTTTCCAATTGTTCTTCTGCTTTTATACTGACATACATTTTTATGTTGAGTCCACTAATCTAACAAGCTTTCACCAAGCATTCATAACTAATATTCACATATATGATATTTACTGCTAATCAGACTTAAGGCCATTGATCTTACATAAGGCTATTTTTGCTCACAAAATCAATCTTAGTGATATTTGCTGATCACAAGATCAACTACCATGCATAATACTGTTACAGTCAGTACTTGTGATTTAACCAACCTGACATACATATTCACAATTTCTCTGCCTTCCTTTATTGCTACATTTACTTGCACAAGAGCCTTAAGGGTCCTCATTAATATACTGTGAATGGACAAATGCTTATCTATGCAAATTATTAAAATACAGGGAACTGAAATCTGGGTTCTTACTCCAAACAAACTGCTACAATATTAGAGGTAGATAGCTTGTATTTCTGCTCAAGAACAGAAATAGATTAGGGCAGAGAAAACACTAAGTAACCATAATGTCTAAATGAAAGTTAATGGTTTAGACATTACCGAATTTGTCAAAACAAAAAAATTTGAATGCTAGCAAGTGACATCTAAATTCTTCCAGATTTCACAATAGTCATCAATGCTGAAAATAACTTTCTGGTCTTTAAGTTAACTGCACAAAAATGAAAGTAACATGTAACAATGTTTTCCTGATGTACAGGAATTTTAGACCAAAATAACAACTTGGTTTTTTATTGATACCCCATATTTGAAGGGAAAAAAAAAATCCTAACACCTCTCTATATTGGCTAATTCTATTAATAGCGAAGAAAGCACAGACCCTTTATGGACACACTGGGTCAGAAAAAAAAAAAATATTTAAAAGCATAATGATCTTTGGGTTACAGATCAGCCTGTGGTATGCAGCCAGCATTACCCAGTTCCTGGAAATGCTTGTGAGAAGACCAGACATAGAAGGGTCTGATCTCTCCAAGAGCTCCAACTTTGTCACAAATTTTATCTTTTCCAGTGGGTGATTTTGACCAGGATGTCTGTTACATTAAATCCTTCTATGCAGCAAAAACGAAGAATAATTTCTATTACGCCATTCAATTTCTACAAACTGCAGAAATTAGCACAGTAACTATATTCCATTTTCCACCTAACATTACAGGGTTTTATGAAGAGATCAGGGTCAAGTGCACTCATAAATGCAGTTTAATTACTTCCATTTTAATATTCACACAAAACTTGGAATCCCCTACTAGTTTTAAGTGTTCTTATCAGATAACTAAGAAAAAGAAAGAATAAGCAGTAACCTGAGGTAACATCAAGGCTATAACTGTCAAATACAAGTGGAAAAAATATATACTTATAATATTTCTGTCTTTAAGCAGAAGTACCTAGAAATCAGTTGTTCTGTCCACAAGTTTCAGATAAGATTTTCTTCAGTGCACCCTCAGAAAAATGAGTTTCACCAGATACATATAACACCTCCAAAGCAGTTCAAACAGAGATACATATATATTCTTGCCATGGTCTAACACAGGTACACATCCAAAACACTGCAGGAACTTGCATTCCATTCCAATGAAAAGAGTTGCAGTAGAACAGAGCTTGCATGGTTTAACTCCCTCTGTGCTTCTCAGGATGAGTATAGCTGTTCTAGGACTATTTACCAGCACTACAAAGCTACCTCAGGGCTGAATACAGGCCTCATAAATAAGAAAAACATGAGTGTTTTGCAACCCTACACAATTTAGTGGTACTAAGTATACAGTCCCATTTTTAAATTAAAGCATAGATGCCTTATGTTAAGAAAACTTCTCCAAAATCTAAGACTGTACTTTAAAGCTGCATCTCCCCTCAGCTGAACAAGAAAAATCCCAAACCTACAGCAAAAATAACTTCTCAGTTAACTTATCTCTGCTCTAGTCTTTCTGAAGACATGAATTTTTACAACATGACATGGCCCATAAAGGTGACAAGGCTCTGAATCATATATGGCTAAAACTAGTTTTTGCTGAAGTTCTGAAACAGAGTGTGAAACAAGGCTGGTCATGAACTACAGATTAAGCTCAAAGCAATTCACACATCCTGTGCACAATAAAAAAAAAAATAAAAAAATCAATGCTCTCTGCTAAATCCTGACCAAATTTTAACATCAGAGAGCTAGAACTTTTTTAGTTGCAGCACTGTAAACTTATTCTAAGCACTTATTTAAAATTCCAGGTGTTTTTTTTTTTTAATCCTGACATGAGAGACAATTACTTTAATCTTTAAAACAGAACAATAAGCTTGAAAAAGCCCCAACTGATCATGCAGAAAGTTGCATTGAAAGAAATGAAGGTCATGCTGCTTAAATCTACTTTAGAGACCTGCCCTTTCCAGAACTTTTAGAGCTTTTTCCTGGTTTACATGTAATAGGATCCAAATAGTGTTCAGGACAATTTATCATTCACCTGAAACCGTGTAATAGGATTTATAAAAATCTTTTTGCCCAAGTCCACTTTTATTATAATCACCAATGAGAAAATCTGGGCTACCATTGCAAAATTTCCAGGTTTCTACCCAGGTTTAACTGGCTGAACTATTTAGTTCAGAAGTTATTATAGCTATAACTTCAGCATGTACCTTGTGACCCACTCTTGGGGAAAATGGCAAACATGGAAAAGTTTCTGTTGAGTCAGCAAGATTCTGCTACTTTCAACTGCATGTTTTAATTGCTGAGCAACAAAGTTGAAGAAAAGTAATAAAATCATGCCAAAGAATTGTCTTATGTTAATGTCAGAGGAAGATAGCATGTTGGCTTAATGATTTACTCATTTTGGTCAGATTTAAGGCACGTTTATCCCATACATAGAGAACATCAGCAATCTTTATACCACTGAATGCACCTGACAGCTTGCTTTCACTTTCTCTATTAGCAGTAGCCTTTAAATTTGCTTCTTAAAATGGCTTCATACTTCAAAAAGGCTTTTCAATAATATTGAAAAGACAAGGAAAATTACTTTCAGTTAAATAAGTACTAGATAAAATACCTAGTTATGCTGAAATGAATAAGGATTAACTCAAATTATATTTAGAACAGCAGTAAACTTATTGGGTTTCACATGCTAATGTGTTTGTCTTGGTAAAACATGCTGAGGGTATAAGTTGAACTGTTAACATGACTTTTTACATTGCAGGTAATAAGACTTTTATTCTTCATTATGACGCTTTACATACATATATCTCGTGTTTGATATGGCTTTGTTATGTATTTAATGCTACTACTGTAACCAGTAGTTTAAGTAGGCAAACTTAGCTAAAAATTTTAGCCAGCAGCAGCAAATAATTAGTATTAGAACCAAAAATGCTAAAATTCATAGGTCCTACAAGTTAGTAGCCATATGAAGGCCTGTCCAAAATAAACAAAATATGGAGTTGTTAAACAAAAGTGTTCACTCCAATTTTTCTATGTTATGGGTTTTTTTGCACTGTGATACCATGGAAATTCACATTCATAAGCTTCCCTTAGCTGGCTGTCCACAAAGCTTCCAACAAAATGCAACCATGAGAGACACAAGACCTGAACACTCCAGGCAAATTTTCAAATACTTTAGGAGGCTATTTAATGATTATCCACCAAGTAGATTGAAAGCAAAAGCAAACAGAATGGCAGTACATCCAGTGAAATAGATTTCTAGTTAAAGAAAAGAAGTCTCCCAGAATACGTGGAAATTCCTTATTTACTGGAATAGCAGAGATCCCTGTAGATAGAAGTAATTACCATTCCTACAGTGCCAGACCCTGTCACTCCATTGTCTCACTTGGAGATGAAAGCTGTCTGCTTGCTGTTGCCTTCTTACAGGTCAGATAGGAGCTACAGGATGACTATGGAAACAGACACCATCTAGATACAAAAGAGTATTTCCTACTCAGATAATTCCCTGCATTGTCTCCGATGACTGTAACCCCAATCAGGTCAGACAAAGCCCGTGACCAACTTTTATCAGTGTTCTCTATCTGCTTTGCGTCTCAGACAGTCACAAGGGGAAAGGGAAACAGCGTTCTGAAATGTGCTACATTTTAGTGCATTTTCCTGCAATTCTTAAGTGAATACAATTATAACATTAATTACTTAAGAGTTTAGCAGGAGAGAACAAGCTCTGTCCTTATTGCTCTAAACTATCATTGCCAAAGTTATCATTGCCAAAGTCAGCATCATTAAAGAGGTATCGTGTTTATAAGGGTACATAAGGTGGTGAAGACTTTCAGACTTCAAAAACCTGAAATATCAATCTAGAGATCAGAGGTTTATTTTAATCAGCGAAAAAGACAATCTAAAGAGAAAAATAGCCTTCTTCTTCCCCCACAGTAACAGTCACATTGCTCATTTGGAATATCTACCACTGTAAATGTATGCTTTGTCAAGCAAAGCAGTAGTAGGTCTGAAAACTGTCAACGTGACAGAAAATTAGGCATTATGTGTCTGAACGAATGTTCATTTTTATCTGCTTATCCAGTAATCAGTAGTTCCTTTTAACTACAGTGCAAAACTATTCCTAAAATGAACCTTCTGTTGCCATTTAGAGCACAGTTAGAAGTATGGAAGTATTTTTCAGTTGAGCCCACTTGCTCTGATCTTACCCACGTTAGTGGCCATAGGTGGAAGAAGGTGGACTTGGCTCTTAATATTGTCATTATTTAAAAAAAAAAACCAAAAAAGCAAAAAACAAACGAAACCCCAAGGATTAAAATCATAGACATGCTAAGAAAATTAAGGGTTCTTCTTTAGGCAGCTACTTAATCCCTTTTAATTGCAATTGCCTAAAAATAACCTCTAAGCCTTAACTCTTTCAGCCCCATATGGCACTTTCAAGTGGTTCAGAGGAATCGGCTTAAATCTCCCACACAGAAACTCCAAGACAGGTGTACAGCTTTCCCTTCCTCACAAAGACTCTTAAGTAAGAATTGTGCCAGTGTTAATGATGTAAAATCTGTACACTCATCTCTTCAGCACACTCTTCAGGAGCATTTTGTGACATTAATATTTCACTCGATCAATACTAACAGGGAAGAAGGCAAAAGTCCCTGAGTTAAGTTGTTCATTGTAGCCACAAAAGAAGTGTTGACAACGTTTTTTATTCTTTTTTTCCCCACATAAAATTTAGATCTCGTAATTGGGGCTGTATATGTTTTAGTCACAAGTCAGACACCTGTAATTAAAACAACTTTGTTTCAAGCCCTTTAACTTTTGTAGATTCTGAAGAACTAATTCTATTAGATTTAAAACAACACAGCAACAACAAAATAAGCACAATCATTCTCAATGAGCCCATACAAGTTTCAAATTCCCAAGCTGGATGAATTATGTTAACATGTATAACGTTACATGGTATCTCTAGGCACCACAAGAGGATCAAGTCCTAAGAAGGACTTGGAAGGTAAATATTGAGAAGGATTTATGACTACTCCACAAATCAGCACAGGGAAAAGAAAGAAAAAAACACAGAAACAAAAGAATTCAAAAAAACCCAATCAAACAAATGGCAAAATAAGACTGGGAAACTGGCTTTGAAGCTAATATCACAGAGAAGTTAGGGAATAAAGTAAAATCATGGTACAGAGAGGTTAGGGTGCACAAAATTCCAACAAAATAAAAAGATCTAAGAGCATGAAACTGGAGTTGCTGTCTTTTTTAGCAATAATTCATTATGGTAATTCAATCATAAGAATACTTGTTGGCATTTGTTAGATGAAACACCATTTAATTTCAACAGTTAATGCACAAGAAATAGCATGTCTTTGACTACCATCTTTCAGAAACCAAAATTCAAAATTATTTCTATTTATTCTGATATATTAAATGTTTAAATCTAAAACAATCAGTTTAAATACAAGTCTATAGTAAAGGAGTAAAATAAAAAAATTATGCTTTCTTGAAAAAGAGCACTTTTTTGGATGCAGTATATATTTAATGACAAATTCAATATTTCAAAATCATACACGTGCACCACAATAAGCAGCCTCAGATAGACAGAGCCTTGTAATAGTTCTGTTGCTCAAAGCTGAGTTCCACAGAATTACCATTTTTTCTTAACTGCATATTTACTGCAATTCCAAGCATTTAGTTTAGTGAGGTTCAGAAAAGATTCCACTATTTCTACAGAGGAAATGAGCAGAGATTTAGCACCTAAGAAAAATGTAGCTAAAGTAGTTTTATCGATGGAAAGTTCCATTTGCTCATTACAAAGAGTTAGAAATTGTGTCAGAATTTAAGAAAAGTAACTGTAGGATGGATGTGAAGAGTGGACAAATCAAGAAACACTCTATTCTTCATCACTACTCTGCTTTAGACCACATATTTACAGATAGTTTATCAAGTGTTAGGAGCTTTTTCCACAGCTTGGCTATACTTTCATTAAAAAGTGTCAAGATGCCCTTTAAGAAAAATAAAATCTACATTCTTACCAATTTTCTATACATTCTTCACTTATTCACATCCTTATCCAAACATTTCAGTTCATTCCTCAAATATATGTATACTGCCATTAATAATTAAATATAAACTTAAGACATCAAATAAACCAGGGTTCATAGGCTGAGATATCATTAATCTTCACAAAATCTGTGTGGATTAAGTTAAATCACACTAGAACCTAGGGATAGCGTTTGGGAGGTTGTGTACAAGACTGCGCAGTAAAGTGTCCGAATAGAACTTATTTACAGGAGGAAAAAAAAGTAGCCCAATTTATGGTGAGATGTGAAAAAAAAAAACCACAAAAAACCAACAAGCTTAGTCTTAAGAAGAGGGGACACTGCTCTTAGATGGCCATTACTGGAATTTTAGAGCACCAAATACAGTAGCACAAGTACCCAGCAGTGCACACGCCCTGTTAAGAGGCATGTTCAGGAACAGAGATGAACAACAAACAACAGTCCTACATTTGAAACCCTCCTCTAAGCCAGGAATCATGGTAACAACTAGTTATTAAGGGCATATAATTGATTGTGATCAGAGAGAAATGGCTTAAAAAATGAAATCAGTTTTGAGTGTGTCTGCATTTTACTAGGGGCCAATGCCAACTTGAGCCTTCGCTCAGCTGGGCAAAGCAATCCCCAAAATTCTTGAAAGTACTTGTAAAACCATAAAACCATATCTTATCACATCTGTAAAGTTCCAATCACCCTCAAGTAACTTTCTGGAAAAAGAAATATCTTCAAAAACATACGAAGGAAAACCTGCCCAAACTCCCAACTGATACATAATAATCCCAGGGATGTAGCCAATCTGCAAACCTATTAAATGTTCAGCCCTGGAAAAAAATAATCTTGCATATTTTCCTATAAAAATCTTTATTATTTCTGTGAAGATGGCCAACTTTATCATCAAATTAAAACAGTTTTTTTCATCCATGAAGCAGAATTTCCTGTCAGGAAAATATCCTTAGTACTTGTTTATTTTAATTTTTATTATAAGCATTGAATTATTCTGACAATTGTCTACATTGATGTGTCTCTACTGCTAAATGGAATAAAACAGTAAACAGAAAACCTGCTGTAACTCTAGATGTAATGCCAGTGTAGGCAGCAACTATAATTTGAGATCTAATAGACTGCCAAAAATTTAACCCACTTATAAAATGCCTGACAGATAAATCAGGGTTTGGATCATTTTAACTGTGATCACAGGAATTTATGATCATGAAGTTTTGAAGCAAAATATGATTTATATAATCAGGAATAAATTAATTCAATAATTGTCATAATAATCAGCCCCTGAAGAGAAACCAGAGCTGATGTTCAGTATTAGTTGAGATTATGTGAGGACTTAAATAGAGAAAAACTGTTAGAATATCAATGCCATATAAAGCAATTTTACTTATCTCCTAGTTAAGACAGAATGGACTCACATATGAGTAATAAGGGCTTGAATTCTGGTAAAATTACCTAAATAAGTGCTGAAAATGGCAAGTGACTTAGCTGTTCCTATCCAAAATGCCTCCAAAAATTTCACTTTATACTTTGCAAAATATCCAGGATTTAAAATTGACTAAATGTACCTTATATGTGCTAATGTTTTCCTGCCAGGACATTCTTGTAGCAGCATAAATGTTTTACTTTGTTTTGCTAGATAAGGCACAAGTGAACTCATACAAGTCCTTCTTTATGGAAGAAAAGTAGCACACTGCCATCTGTGAAATAGGCTGAACATGAAGAGCAGCCTCCTCTGGCACCCAACCGCAATGATACAGCAGATCGATTTTAGTCCCCAGTAAATCTAGACTATGTTTCACTTTTAGTACCATCTTGTACGGTGGTTACTTCATAGCAGACTCTTACTACATTTCATCCTCAAATTACCTCACTCTGTCGTTCTCAGTCTGAAAACCCTTAAAATAAGGTTCAGCCTTACTGTAGCCAGGAAGTTACTTTTCATTTTTGCCACGCTCACAAAGCACTACTGTGGGAAAAGGGATAATTGTTTGCTATTTCTGTGGGGAGGAGGAAAACAGAAATAAAAAGGGAAAAGGAAAGCAAGTAGAGCTTAGAGGAAAAACCAATTCCAGACAGAGCAGATAAACAAGCAAATAATTTAGAGGAAAAACATGAACTAATTTTCTCCTCTGCCAGTGTTAGAGGATTTGGGACCAAGGGAACACAAACCTATGCCACGCTCTTTCCTTTTTCAGCTTCAATCCAGTCACAAATCCTCATGGGCTACCACAGCAAGAGGAAAGATGCATTATTTAAGCAGGAGCCAGTGTGCAGTGCTGCTGGAAGGATCACAGGAGCTCACACATGCAAGGGCTTCACTTCATGCTGCTACAGTCAGGAGCACAATCTCAGATCTGCTGCATCCCTGTGCAAACCCCTCTGCTTTTCCCTGCCCATCCCATGCCAGCATGGGAAAGGTGTGGCCAGTGCTTCAGTACTTGATCCTGGAGTCCCCCAGCTCAGCCAACAGAGCTGGTGACAGGGAGCCATGTCCTTGCCTAGGGACCTGCACTTGGGCAGCCCGCTCCCAAAGGCATCTCAGGGGTAGGCACTGCTGTCACACTAATGTATGCTTAGTCAGAAAATAAAAAGCCTGCTGTATGAATAGAACAAACACATTTTTAAAGAAGGAAAAAAAAATGAAATGCACAAGCATACAATTAAAATTCAATTTTTATCATTTAGTAGTAAATATTACAAAGTATAAATAACAATCAGCCACAAAAGCAGAGAGATTCTTCTAACCTGTTTGCTCATCTTTGACCTATCTTCTGCCATCAACTAGCAGCAATGTACTCTTTTCTCCTAAAACACATTCTAAAGGCATTTAAATTACTTTGTATCATCAAGGTCATGAAGGTACCAAGATAAACTCGTTGCTTCAATTAGTGCAGGTTTCAGCAGCAGCATTACTTAAATCCATTATTTACCTTAGCATGCCTAATGGATGAGTAAGATCCTTTCAGCGAATTTCAGTAATATTTTATAACTTTCTCATATCTTTAAGATATTGGCTACTGGCAAAGCTTCCAGCTGGACAGATAGGTGATCCCTAATCCTGTAAGGACATTCTTAACTACAAATACATTTTGGAAGTGTTCTTACTGAAGGAGTTACTATCCACAGTGCAGGAGGTCCAGCACTAGGCAGCTTCAGAAAGCAATGCTGGGTCTCTATTCTCCAAGTATGTATTGGTCTGGTGTGCAAGCCCTGAAGTCAATCTGGAATCACAGTACTGAAGACAAGAATTTCCTGAGTCTGGAAAATGTTGGCAGCAGGAGCTACATCTTAAGCAGGAAGCCAAAGGGTTTTCTTCTAAATTTACTTTTATTACACAGAAACACACAATTTTATGTATTTGATTTAGTAAACCCTAAATTCAGCCTCAGAGGAGATTTTTGATGTGAACAACTCAGGCCGTGTATGCTTTACATGATAAACATTAAGCTAAAAATAAAATAACATACTGCAGACAAACTGTTCTAGTATTCCACAAATGTCACTGCACAACAGTAAGAAAGGTACTGTGAAACTCTAAACAGAGGCTTTCTGGTAGTTTATTTAATAGCACTGATTTAAATTGTTCACAAGTGTGCCAAATTAGTTTAAAGCATTCATACATTAAGTGTGTTGAACATCAGCAGTATACAGCTGCTCATGGTTCACAGGCTGCAAAATTGGTAGGGAGCTATTAATGAAGTGGAGAGATTGCATACAAGAGCCACATTAGACCAACATGACTGTACAGGCAGTCTTGTAACTCAATTTAATGCTTCCCAGAGAAAGTTTAAACAGAAATGACAAAGCAGTTGCAACAAATTTTCAAACTCTTTTTGCTAATACATTTCTCTTATAATAGGCAGAGTACCCTTGAGGTACCATACCCCCAGTGCCACAAAAACTGCCTGTTCTGTTAAAGCCTCCCCAGTTGTGAATTACTGAGTTTTTGCTATATGCACCAAGTTTGTTATTTGAATTACACAGAAATAACATGACCATGGTAGAAAGTACAGTTTAGGAGACAGATTGACAGTGTGTAACCAGCAATAAGACATTATAAGACTTCTAAGTAATTCACAGAATATTATCAGTTACTGGATGAGTATGTTTAAGATATAGAGCAAATAGGGGGTTTAGGGCTAATGTTACTAGTCCTATTCCTCAAGTCAACTTTTTTGAGAGCCACTTTATCTCTTAGCAGCAGGAGAAGGAAGTAGTTTTTCCTTCTGCCTGATTTCTAATCACAATTTGAAAGAATCCAAGCATTTTAAAGTTAATTCACAGCAAAAGCATTATTATGGCATTGATAAAATAACCAGTCAATAGTTCTTTGAATGTACTGCCAAACCAATATCCTGCATTTGTGAATATCTGGTATTTAAAGTGACTCATGGACATCAGAAAAACTTCAGTCTGCCAGAGAGACATATAGGTGACTTGGTCATTGCTTTACAAGGGCATCTTAATGCTGTACTCTGTAAACAGTATTAGACTGTGGACTTGGAAATAGTACTTGAATTTTCTTTAATAAAAGACACTTATATTGCAGCATCCTTTGATTCTCACTAAAGAAAATGGCAAGTGCCATTTAGTGCAAGCTATTTTAAAAGCTTTCAGAAAGCATGATGGCAAATAAATTCTTCAGGTATGTATTTCAACTCCAAAGTGTATTCAGCACTTTTTGAACAAAGTGTGGCACAAAGGTTATAAGAGGAACAATCCCCAGTGACAGTCTTTGTGAATGTCTTAGAGGCAAGAATGATAAAATAAAATAATGGTCAGGGAAAAAATTAAAAAATAACATGGTGGAAAATAGCAAAAATCTCATGACTTCCAATACTGAATATTAACCAAGTGCTACCTTTTTCCTAAGTATCTTCTCCTAAAAATATTTTTTTTAGGGATTCACTTAACTTTTTTCAGAGCTCCAAGAACCAATTTAAGAACATTAGAAGTCAACAACAGAGATTGTGTTCTAGTTTTGTGTTCACGTATAAGTTATGGATCAAAACTACACTTAAAGAACTGGCATGTTGTTTACTTTTCTGGAAACTTAGGTTTTGCTTCAGATTTTTAATCTCTGCTCAGGAAAAAGTTATTCTTGGTCAGAATCTCACCTGTCAGAATCAATAACCCATTGAGCATGGGAGGGAAGAAAGAAAGAAAGAGAGTCCCATGTCAGAACAATTCCTACGATTCACATTTCTAAAAGATTCATTTTCCAAGCCCAGATAGTAAATAACAGCTGGAAATCCAAGGAGAAAAATTTGGTTTGTCTGAAAATGAGGGGGTTTTGCCCCAAAATTCAGCTGCTTTTTATTCAAGCTTCAGAAAAATAGGTTCTTGATCTATAAGTTACATAAAGAGTCAATAGATTAAACTTGTTACTATTTTACTACTTCGGTCACTATAGAACTGAGGAAAAAAAAATTACAGAACACGCCATTTAGTCCAGAAGATATTTTGGCTATTCTTGGCTTGCTAAATTATAGCATATAAGGCTTCTCATACACCAGCCACCTGTGCTTGCTATGATGCCTACACACTTATGGGGCATAGATCATGTTGACAAGCTTCTCTTTCAATATATAAGCCTGCACTAAGGTAACACATGCTACTGAACGGTAACACAAAATGTGATGCTTCAGGAATGAAAATCAGTCAGCTCTCTATTATTTCATGCAGCCACTTTGAAGGCAGTGCCAGCATGAAGCAAGCACGCAATATTCAAGCCAGGAAGGCTGAATATCACACCAGAAATCTCACAATGAGAAACTTAAGCTTTTCTCTAAAGTGTGATAATCGTAAATAGTCCAGAAACTAAAACAAACAAATAAAATCTTTAGTAGTTCCTTGGTTTTCTAGCACATCTCAAAGTAAGGAGAAGCTAGACTCAGAGAGATGGCTACAGCTATATCTGAAAAGTGTCACTCTTACAACCTTACTTATAGAGCTGGTTAAAAATTGAACCCAAGTACAAATGTCTGTGCTCCCACTACTCATGTGAAGACTAGAAGCATTCCAGAAGCCCTCTTGCAGTTACAGGAGTTAGGTGTTCACTTCAGTAATTCTCAGCAAAGGAAACTCAGTGTCAGTCTAGGACACCTTGGAAAAGACATCAAAAAGACATCATATATCAATAGAAATTAATCCTGGGAATGAAGCTTGCACTGGTGCCTATTCACAAAGGCAACCATATTTCTCCCACTATCCAGTTGTGTATTGGGTAGCCCCCAGGAATGCTTTTAAAAAAAAGCACAACAAAATGAAACAAGCAAACAACCCCACTCCCCCAACTCTTACTATCCACACTTAAAACTTTCCACGAGCTATGCACAATTAAAACTTTCTAAAATCTTTGATTCTTTCAAGCATCCAGGGCAAGATTCTGAAATTTACATGGCATTCCATTTAGATGTAGACTCTGGAGTACTGAGCAAATAACTTGACTCAAAATTTCTGTTACTATATTGCAACTGAAAAATCTTAGTTCAGGCTCCAACAGTCACAGAAAGGAAAATAAAAGGGTGATATGAAAAAACATGCTTTGAAACACCCTCCCCCAGTGGAACTAAAGTGCTTAGAAGTACAGGAATACAGTATAACCAGAATAACATTTAAAAATGGGGGGTTTCAGTTTTGTTTTTTTTTGTACACTAATTCATATTGTTCCTGACTGCAGAGAACAACAATGTGTTTGTGGGTGGCTGCCGCGGCGGTGATGAGTTGCCGCAGCCTTCCAGAAGCGTCCCCAGATTAGGGGAAGCCGCTTCAGCGCAGAGGGGCCAGGCGAAGGCGCAGCCCCACACACTCCCGTTGGAGCGGGGCACACACGCACAGAGGAACAAAGCGACGGCCGGTGGCAAGGAAGCGAGAAGGGCCCTTCGTATGGGGTCCACCAACGAGCTTTATTGTGCACGGTTCAAGGACGACGAACCAAGATGGACGGCGGGGTGCAGGTTTCAATATGGGGTCCGGAGGGCGGGCAGAACAACAGAGCCAATGGGCTGAGGGCTAGGGGGCGGAGCAGGGGTAAGGGGACCAATAGGAGTACAGAGGAGGGATTAAGGGAATGAAGCCAATGGGAGTTACAATCAAAAAGGAATTTCTAGAGGGTGTACATAGATGGAACAAAGGGGTGGAGAACAGCAAACCAATCCAAACCGGGGAAAATCCATATATTATAATATTGAGAGTGAGGTACTGTGGGAAGTCACCCTAACTAAGGGGGATTCCCAAACCTTCATGATGCCCCACCAGCGACCCCAAATTGTTTTTGGGCCCTGTGGCTCTCTGGGCACTCCAGTGGTGGCCCGAACCACTACAACAGCTGGCAGTAGAAATAACCTGAGAACTGAGAGTGAGGTATTCTCTATCAAGGGAAATTAGTGGTAATTTCCCAGGAATTCAAATGCAGAATGTCTAGATGCACTTGTAGTCCACATTTATAAGACTGATTAGCTTTTAAGGCAAAATACCTAAATATTAATTTTTTAAGTCACATATTTGATGAGGACATAATACAAAAACATGCAAATGCAACTATGAAAAGTTTATGGAACAGGGTGAATACCTAGAAGCTTCCTGCTCATCTGTCACTTGCTACTTTCTACAGGGTAACTTGAAAATTCTCAAGAGAAAGCAGGAGCAATATTGATAAAGCCTTCAAATTCATGAGAAAGCCAACTGGTTTTTTTCAAATACTCTTGAGGAGGTGGCTTGTTTTATTTCCAAGCAAGGCAGGAATTTAATGCAAAGGTCGTGAGATAAAATGAGAATATACAGTTGTGAAGTAGCAAATGTTATTAGAAATGTTTTAGAATTGAAGTAATTACCTCTTGTAGTCTGTATATGGTATCTGACCCCCCTCAATTTATTTTCTTTTTTTTATGAAACAGTGTATAAATAGACACACAAACCGTGCTACACCAGTTTGAGTCCTTTGTAGTTTCCCCCACATATTTTAACTTGAGCTATTTCAAATCTTGGTGTTCCGAATGGACATCTACAGAAATACTGAAAATTTTGGGACTATTATTCTAATTTGCATTTGAGTTGAATTTAATCTGCAGATTGCTATATAGAATTGATGAGAATTTTTGGAAAGGCACTGAGACAAAGCAGCACTCCAAAAACTGAGTGGAGGCTTTGATCTCTTCCTCTCTGGTCTCAAGCAGCATAATTTCAATAGACAGCTGCTAGTGAAGTTTGGATTCTGGAAATTCTCTCTCAAAAATAAAGCAAGTAAAAGAAACAGTCAGAGAACAGCTCCTTCCCCCTGCTTACCAAGATCCACATAGGAGCACATCTTAGGAATTAGGAACATTGATGTAGAAGGCACATCAAGGGTAATCAGGTCTAGTTCTCCGGCACACTGCTGTTATTAATTATTGACTACCTCACAGTGACCTTCAAGGAGAACTTCAGAAAGAAAAAACAGTATGGGTCAGACTAAATCTATGTAGACTTCTCCCTAAGAGGGTTTTCTGTTACTGCACAAATATCTGTAGTGTACAGCTGCAGTAGTGAAACAAACTGAAGTTACATATGGTTTGGAGTGCACACTTGACCTGAAGACACAGCAACTCATAACATTTTTCTTGAGTAAATTAAAAATTTAATTACAAATTTTGACTAAGTCATTCCATAAGAAGCAATTCATCAACTCTTTCCTCTGAAAATTATGAACACTTAGATAAGCAAATCAGTTATAAATAAAAGTGTTTCAAAATAGGAAAAAAGCTGTGATTTTTTGAGAGTCAATTAGAGGACATTAAATGCCCATGGAACAGGAAACAGGAAAATCTGAAGACCTTAAAAAACACTGGGAATTATTCTGTAGAGCTGCAGCAAAAAGAATGCTACAGGCTACTCAACAAAAGCACACAGGGAATAATTCAGCTCAGTTCCTAAATTCTTCATAAATTACCTTAACACTCCCTTAGAAATCATAATATAGGGCTACATGGAGCAAGGACGGCATACTTCAGTAGACACATTCACCTACCCTTAAACTGGAAATACTGCATGCCTTACAAGAATAAAGTAATTCAAATATATTTCTCAAAGAGCCAACTTGACTTCTTCAGCCAACCTTTTTGGAAAGGAACTGAAAACCTACATCACCCACCCAACCACTACCACTTATTTTTGAGGGCACCATAATGTAAAGCAGAGCTCACCAAACTTTTCTGTATGCTGAGCTAATGAAAGTAGCAGATTACATGTTAAAAGCTGATAATTAAGTTGATATCAAAGCCCATAAAGCTACTAGATTTGTTCTGATCTGTTAAAGCAGCTCAAACCACAGCAAGGATCTAAAACAAAGAACAGGCTCCTTGATACAAAAACCTGTATATTTAAACATGACATACTATATAGTAGGAAAGCCTCCGACACAACTGAAGTTTTTAACTTCTAAAACTGCTTATAAATATTAATACAATATCATAACCCGTTTAATTCTCAACGTCTTTCTAAATTTGTAACTAGGATTTCACAAGTCAACTCTTTCATCTTCAAACATGCTAAAACGTGAGGGCAAGAACTGTCACTTTAAAACCACCTGCAGTCTTTAACAAAGACAGGGTGTAACCTACTGGTAGAGTTACAGTTAATTCCCCAGAAATATTCCTAACAAAACTCTAGGGAATCAGGTTTACTCATAGTCTTGAAAACACTGATTAAATAGGGCTAGTCTTGGATATCTTTCCTTAAATGAATACAAAAATAATACATCAGCTTGGAGATCTCCACATACAGTTTACACAGCTTTGATATTAACAAAAATAGCTCAGTAATTAGTTTAATACTGCAGGTCCCAATAACAAGGCCTGTCTCCTAATTTACTGCCAGAATCTGTTACAGAGCAGTAACTTGCTCAGTTGCTTTGAAAAAAATACTACCCCCTTATCAGAAAGGATCAGGAAACTTAGCAAGTGATGAGAAGTTTAGCAAGCAACTGAAAACTAGGAATGAGGGCTTACAGTGTTATTATCAACTAGATCTAGGTCTGCTATGTGATGTTATCCTGGTTATTGTGTTAGAAAAAGTCAACATTTATTAGAACAATAAGGAAGCTCCCTATTGTTCAACAAATCAGCAGATGAACAGTTAATATAATTTATTATTTTACTTGGCTAAGGAATGCCTCAGCAATTTAGAAAAGACATCATTCCAAATTCTAGTCAATAGTGCTTGCCTCCTTTAATAATTGAATAGTGAATTATTTGAATTATATACCTTTCTATATTAAGACCTAGAAGGTCTTTAACTCCCAAATACTTGGTTAATTAACTTTAGGGTTTTGGCACACCTATTAAAACTTGACATATACATTAAAATGATATTTCGCATGGTGGTTATGGTGTTCTCTTCACACACAGAAGACCCCAGTATAATCCTATTTTCAAATATGCTTCAATTCATAGAGGCAAGCAAGACAAGTGCAGCACAACGTTTTCTTTCTTACCAAACAAATGCACACAACATGATAAATTCCACATTATATATACAGTCTTAACTTGTAGCATAAGTCTTCCTACTGCTCTATTACTGTGAAAGTAGAGAGTAATATAGTCACGATAAGAAAAAAGATGTTAAAATGTTAAAGATAAAATATTTATGCACAAAGTAATTTCCTGCCATGCTACCCTATTATTTCAGTTTGTAGGGGATTCATCTGAACACATGCAGACTTGGGCCAACAAGACAGTCCTGAATGTTGATGCAAATTAGCTGAATATCTTCAGCCAGCAACATTGACTTTTAAGTCTCAAATACAGGCTCCCATTAAATGTGAAACTGGGACAGTATCTATAGAACACCTGGTTAAATTCCAGAGGCCAAGAAGGTTATTTTTCAAAACTGGCAATTCACTGATATCATTATCCCTCAATCAGTGAAAAAAAAGTTCCGAATTCTCCATTTCAAAGTTTGTAAATATGACAATGTAATCCAGGTTCAAATTCACTACACATTGCAAAATAACATTGTAACGGTTAACACAGAAATTAAGCATTCCAACACACTGATAGGCTTTTGTTGGATTTTAGGGGTTTTTTGTTTCTTGGGTTTGGGTTGTGGGTTTGTTTGCTGTTTTTTTCCTGAAAGCACCACCATAATATTATTGTTTACTCTAAGATTTCTTGACATAGGTAGGTTGTTAGTAGTTTATTGTTTTGAATTGCAGTTTTTTATAAACTGTTATATCAACATGACTCTCTGGGGAAAAATTGAGAAATTTGAGAAAGAGGGACAGACAGGGTCCTTGGTGTAGAAAGGAGGAAATTGGAAAGTTATTGAAAAAAGCAGAACTTAAGTTTCTTCACTTACACACATCACTAAGCTTACACCAGTTCTTCCACAATGTTTTGATGCCTCCAGACAGATCAATTAATCACATTGCTAGAAAACTGCACACAGGTTTCATAAAACCTACTAGCAGAATCTCTATGAAGGGAAAGCCATAAACAGAAATAAAAAGAGACATGCCTCAGATAACTTAAGTACAAAGCCAGGTGTTTGATACCTTCCTTTTTGAATAAAAGTCATCTATTTCTATTATTACAGACACACACACACTACAAGGTAAAAGAAACAAATTACAAGATTAAGGAAAAAAAACCAAAACCAAAATCACAACTCTCTAATTCTAGGAGACTGCGTTTAGACTATCACAGTGAGTCCTTGAGCCATGCAGAGTTAGTAGCTACATAGCTATGGCTGGAACATATGAAGCAGAAATAGGTGCAGGAGACTTCTGTTTCTCATTTAAGCAATTTGTGCCAATGCTATAAATTCAGCTGCACCACAGTTACTACTGCACTCAACCGCAGAGTCACAGTAAATAGATGCAGTATTTCTAAAATTCTATTCAGTCTCTGAGATGCTGTTCAGTATTAACCAGTGAGGCTTCAGCACAGAACTACACATGATAGGCACGTATTTCACTACTCTTTATACTATATCATCAGCATTGACTCTGAGGAGATAGTTAAGTCCACTTAAAAATCAGAGGCCCATTATTATATATACTGATAAAAATACATCTTGTATCTGTAAGACTACCGAATAGGACTATTACAGTAATATGTCATTATATTTGAGCTATTTCCTAGTATTTTGTGGCTTTGGGGTTTCGGTTTTTTCTTTAACTCAGATACTAAGACTGTATCAGTCACATTATTCTATTTTCTGGGAAAAATAGCAGGGGACAAATAGCAGGGAACACTCCCTGGCATTCATCCCTTCTGGAAGCATAACAGAAATTTCTGAAGTTGAAGAAAATGTCTTTTGATCCCACAGAGGAGCAGTGAAAATCCTTTCTTTATTGGCACTTTTATCAGCACAAAGTTCTTGCCTGGTTCTTCACATTCCTTGCTTTGTGCATTTACCAGTAGAAAGAACAAAATCTTTTAGAATGGCTTCAGCCTCACAGATGCTTTGTTTAGACATCTGCACTGTCCTATGAAATCAATCTCACCATGAACATGTCTATATTTAGACCCCTGAACTGCACAAGTGTTTTACTGCGGAGTTGCAGTTGCATAGAAATACAGGCCAAGGACCACCAAAGCTTTGTCTACTTCTTTTATGCTATGACAACACTACCTCATTTCTCTGCACCACTTATCTCACTCCATTCCCCACTCTTGCTGTAAATAAGAATATTTTGGCGTTCTTCTTGCCTTCTCCCTCCAGCATCTCTAATTGGGTGGCTATTTACAACTCTGCAGCTAATAAAATCCCTGTCATTTCAGTACTCTTATGTGCTACATATGTCAGATTTTTCATTTACTGGCAGGAAGTCTGAGCAATGTGTCCTCAGTGAGGATTCACTTATTTCCCCTCATTGCTTCCTGAAGAAGTTACAAGACATGTATAATCATTCATAGGATTTCTTGCAAAGTGCTTTGGGCAAATGTGTCACATTGAGTTATTCTGCTCTCTGATAGATATTTGAACCTGAAAAAAATGTTTAAGCCAAAACAGACAGTTTGAAAGTAATACATCCTTAGGGTAGAGCAGCCTTGAAAAAGAATTACAGCCTAAAGGAGACATGTTAAAAGTCCAGGCAAACCTTGTGGCAATCACTGTAGGCATATCCAGCATGGTCATGAAAGAGATACTTAGCAGTAATTTTGTAGAAAAGGGCAATTTTGTCCCCCTCAAATGTTGTTTTCCAGTACAAACTATCACAGAAGATTCCATTATAATTGTTCAGAATTCTCACTACAAGTGCTGTCCTGTTCCTACAACACAATGAGGGATATTATGGGTTTAAGTGTGCTGCTTGAAAGGGAAGCGTGTAGTGTCTAACATTTTCTAGGGTTGGTACAGCAATGGCTTGTCATAGAAACAGCAGATTTAGGGTTCTGCTTACGTCCATTCTATAGGACACTCATCTTGTTGGTTCTGCTTTTAATCCTTAATAATTTTTTAAGGACAAAGGAAATCAGAATGATACTATGAGTTTTGAGACAAGATTTAGACCATAGATATAAGAGCACATAATATTGCAGGTTAGCACAAGCATAGAAATTCTTATAACATATTGGTTCAATTCCCCATTCCACTCTTCCTCCACAGAAGTGCTCACAATTAGTTTCTCCTTATTAAAAGGACAGTTTGTAAAACATTTGAATAATGAAAATTAATCGTTACATACTTCTGTCAGCATAAGCCTTGTTATCTCCCTCAATGATATCATTTAAACTTTAAGTAGAAAACGTGATAGCATAGCTTTTTTAAGATTCCTTTACTAATAAAGATCAGATTCACTGCTATTCACTGAACAAAGTGAGCAGGACCGCATATTCACCAGCTCAGGACAGTATCCACCCCACAGCTAGACAAACACCACACAGACATCCCCATTTAACCAGTCAGTTCTAGTCAGATGGACTAGAAAAACTAAATTTTGTTTTCATAACATGCACATCTACTTTGTAAGCAACTACTTTGTTAGTTACAATTTCTTGCCGTTATGACTTCAGTCAGTATTGTCCTGTTTATGCTGTTAATTTCAAATTAAGAGCCATAGTGCCCAAAACAAACAAAAATTTCAGAAGAGGCTGCTAAACACATCTGTTAACAGGACTCATTATAATTACACCTTTATCATTAATGCAAATGTATCCAAAAAAGGTTTAAGACTTGAATCCTTAGAAGTAGCCCAAAAAACCACCTGGACTGAATATGGCTGAGTAGCCATGAATGTGAATTTACAAAACATGATCATAAATTAACTAGACAGATTCTCCAGTTTCCATGACATAAACCCAAATCACTTGTGTTCTAATAGTCTACAGTCATCTGCAAGAAATAATCCAATGGCCTAGAAAATACACATTCAGATGTCCGAGTGGAACACAGACTGGTAAAGCTGAGTGAAGTACCAAAGCTTGAAGCAAATGAAGGTTTAGAACACATTATTTCAAATAAGCTTTAGTTCAGGCCTACCATCATCTACAACTGCAACTTTATTACTTCTCTCTCCTCTTGTCTTCTTGGTATCAGCTCACATCCTTTATTTTATGTTAAATTTGCTGCTGACTTCCTAAAGTTGATGCAGCACTTAGCACAAAGAGTGCTTCAATGCAATAGGGACTTTTGCCTTCATCAACATATAAACATTGCATACTTATGTAAAGTCTGAGCATGTAATTTTTTTCAAATTCAAGTTTTTGCAAAAACACCAGTATTGGGAAATTATCTACACTCTTAATTTATTCAAGATGACATGAAATCCATCCAAACTCTCACACAAAGGCCAAAATCATGGCTTCTAGAATTTTATGACCACATAGCTCAATCTAATGCCTACAGTTTGAAATCACTTGAATGAACTTCAAAGTTGTGCTAAGTAATAATGTCTTGGGTCATGGACTTTAACACTGCCAGCATGCCCTCATGATTGCATTTACTTTAATTAATGTAAGTTAGGAATTAATGGCACACTTAACAGAAAGGACTGCTTTAGCATATTGCCAGTTTCTAACAAATAAAGCAATCTCAAAAGTGCTTCAGGCAAGACTGAAGATAATCTGTAGCAGGTGGCAAGTGCAGAGACAAAAAGGCTAAGCCACAATGTTTTGTAGCTTTTTTCTGAATTTAAGTGTAACAGGTTTAATTGTCATGCTAAAAACATGGCCCACGTTTTATAAAATTTCTTCTGGTTTTTGCAAAGCAAAATTTGATTCATAATAAAAAACTTAAGCATGCATCCACTGATTCAATGTCAAATTATTAAATTATACTGGATAAAGAAATGTTATTCTACCATAGCAATGAGAACATCAAAATAGAACTCAATAAATGCTGGGTACCAGCATCCTACTACCTCCAACAGCTCTTTTGCCAGAACACTTGTATTCTGACCACATTCTCCCCTTGTGCATCTTTTGCAAGGTTTCAACTTCTGGTGAAACATTTGAAGAAGGCGAACTATATTCAAGGGACAAATGTCTTCAAAATCAGTTCATGCAACATTTCATAAGTTTTTGGGGAAAAAAAAAATCTAAAAAAAGAAAATCCTCCCACTACCAGAAATAAATGTACACATAAGAACAACAAAAGGGCATATGGTACAAAAGTTCATTTTCTAAATACTCTGCTCCATAAAAAATACTAATCTACACAGTGACTTCAAACTTAAGACTGCTTACTACACTGTCCAAAGCCAAGAGAAGTTTCTTCTGTGTCAATGTGGCATTTAAACAATATATTTTAAGAAAATACTCCTTGGCAGACTTGGATCAACCATCTGAACCAGCTAATTGTAAAACACCACTTTGGCATGAGAAAATTTGATGCTAGAATGGTGTATCAAGTATAGCTGATACACAAAACAGTAACACAAAAGGAAGCTCATCAAGGGAAAAGCTCATTTCTTTGACTTTTCCATCTCCATCCTGAAAGGCAAAATGACACCATAGGCCTCCTTAGGCCTGCATGACATTATCACAGTAATCATTATCCCAAATGTTTTCACTGGCAGAGAATGAGAGACTAAAAACCTAGGAAGGAAAAAAATAATTCCAGATACAAGATTGCTTTTGGGTGATTCAGAAAGCCATCTGTCTTGCCAGCATTAAGAACAATTTACTTTGAGAGTCATCTGTGGGTGATAACTGCACCTGAATCTGGCAAAAAGCACATTTTTCTTTTAATGACTCATCAGCTCACTTTCTCCTTTGAGAATAATAAAGCTTCCATTCCCATCTTCTAAGAGGACATTAAAATATTTGGAGAAAGTGAGAGAAAAATGGCAAAAACCAAAAGGACAACAAAGAACATAAAAATTTGTTGGAGAGGGAGATGCACCACCTGCCCCTAAACCCTTGATTTTTTTTCCATAAGACTGCTCCCTCCATCACAAAAATGATGAAGGATTCACCTGGAGTTGTTAAATGTCATGAATAGGCAGGTGGGAGTCCTTTCAGTCATGTGTAACCAAGGAGGAATCTCAGAGCAACCTCAGTAAGTCCCTGCATTCTGGTCCATGTCTCATCCCAAGGTCTGCAGGCAGACTCTGACAGTGAAAAAGAATAAGCTTTACTCCCGTTTGTGAACTTGGCCTTTTCTTCATAGCCTCAACTACTAACAAGCAAAGCATCTGTTTAAATTAAATGTCAATCTATTAAAACATCAGTGTACCTTGAAGTACAGCCTAAGTGTATGTTTGGGAGTTATATAATTATAAAAACATAAATAATCATATTAATTATTTACATGCCAGGCATTAGAAATCAAGTGGTTGCAGATACTCAAAACATCTAAACCTGAAATCCACATTGCATAAGTACAGGCTGGAGCTGGAAAATCAGTTTAAACAGATAGTTAAGGACAGGGAGAACTCTGATAAAGTTAAGAATTAAAGCAGTCACTACAGGAATCAGAAGATAGACAGTCTGCAGAAGTGACAAACAGTTACAGTATTTTCATCCACATACCAATTCCAAGAGATATCACAACATGGGGTCCCTCTCTTGGTGGACTACTGTGATCCTGGCCACTTTACTTCATTATAATCGTGCTTTATCCTGACTACCCAGAGCAGGGTATAGTAACCAAGATAATGCTCACTATAAAATACAAATTACCTGGCATCAAAATCATTAATTATTCTCACATTTGAAGGCAATATCAGACAATGCATTTCTGAAGTAACTGAGCAAAACAAATCAGACTAAATTAAGGATAACTGAAGATTATTAATATATGTTAATATGTAGACAAGATACCAAGATAATTATCATCTGTGTTCATCTATATATATAGAAATATTAAGGAGGAAAAAAAACACTTTAGAGGAAAATTAACAATGTGCAAAGATTTAGAACACTTTAAGCTAGAACAAAAAAAATGCCAAGCAGTCAGTTGTAGCTTACTAGCACATAGCAGACAGGAAAAAGTCTGAGCAACTCAATTACTCTAAGAGGTTTTATCTATCTCCTCTAGAAATTCTGCCACAATTCCCACCTAAGAGATGCGCTTTCCAAACTGTTCTTTCAGACACAATAGCAGCTGGTATCATCAGTAAATAATGAACAATATCTGACAGAGATCACTCAAAGGGCATGATCTGTTTGCCACACCATTGGTATTTCTATGATGCTATTTTAACTTGGTTTCTCACATACTTTCTAGAGCTTTTGTACATCAGTGCAAACATGGCACTTGAAAAAGTGGTTTCTTTAAAACTGGATGTTCGACAAACCCATCCATCATGTTGATGCTATTTCAGAGGACACATTTGGAGACAGATATGGATGTATACGGCATCAAGCTCTGAACTATGCTTCAGAACAGCTTTGTCAAATCCTATTAAAAAAGAACATATTTTCCTTTCATTTGTGCACAGACCTCCTACATGGAGTTGAAAAGCCCAGAGCTGCTGGCAAAGTTGTCTGGATATCACTTCACAGTTAGAACCACAGTGTAATCCTTCCCCTTGACAAGATATATTTCAGGAGAAGTCTGAAAATACACAAGGACTTTCATTCCATAAATTTCAAGGAAACTGTCCACAATGGAGTTTTAACTCTTTATAGGTAATGTAATTTAAAACTCAGTATAATATAGCTTATATACATATTAATACTAAAAAAAAAAAGCAAAAGAACAAAAATTGAGCTAGTTTCATATTTCTGCTTCACAGACACTTGTACAATCAGTTTGATCTGAGGAAGTGGTACAATATGTGACACATGCAGAGTGACAAAAGTCAGCCAGTTTCAACATGCCCACATTTACAGGCTTCAGTGATGCACACAGAGGCTACTTACTATGCCCAATCACATTGAACAGCAGTGAACAAAGAGTCAGCTATAATTAGTTCTGCACTGGCTTTGCAGCAGGATTTGCATAGGTTTGTGTTTGGGGTTGTAGTTTTGTTGGTTGGGGGTTGTAAGAGTGAGCAGAACTGGAAATTGTTGGCAAGCTTACAAAAATAATACAGATGAAGTCTGACAGGAGTCAGAGTGCTAAGCCTAAGACTTGCTGTAATTGAAACATCAGGCAATGGAGAGACTGATTAATATCAACATCTTCATCTGACTATTCTGGCCCTCTAGGACATGGTCCAGAGACCAAATTGCTCAAAATTAGTCATGCCTTGCTCATTACCCCAAAGGCAAAGACTTGCATACAAGAATTTGAACATATAACTTGAAACTCACTGCTATCCAAACAGGACACTTTTAACAAAAGGGACATTAAAAAAAAGCCAACCCAAACAAACAAACACCAAAACCCACAAAAAACCCCCACCAGATTTAGATAGATCAATAATATTTACCACATTCCTTTCAGAAATGTTTCTATTGAACATCTGTTCCTTTAATACATATCCTAGGAATAAAAAGGTATAATTCATCATGTTTTACCATCACTATGCACAGAAACAATGTAGTCAGTAACTAAATTTTGGAAAGTCATGAAGAAATTCCAGTACAGATTAAAGTACTGAAAACAGTATCAGGTACACAGCTTTCATCTCCACTGCATTATTTGTGTAAGTCTTAAGTAAACTAAGTACATAAAACATACACAAGATGTTGCATCATATGTATGGAATATATATCTCAAAGCTGCAGTAGGAGGAAGAATATGCCCCTAAAACCAGCAAAAGATACCATGATTTTACTTGAAAGGAATTTCTTTAATTTTTTCTTTCAAGTTCTGCATACATCAAGTGAAGTCCTAATTATGCATAACAAAAAATCCTGTTCTGATGACTAGAGGACCAAGGCATCAAGTTAGAAGTTTTATCAAATCCATAAGTTTGCATTACTAAATAATAAACTAAGGTTTGGGTCTTAAAAATTTTGGAAAAAAATTGAGGCAATAATGATTCATGTAGTTTTTGAAATTCCTAACATCAGGCTATGTTTTAAATGTAATATGAAATTACTGAACAGCTTTTGAGTTACACATAATGCTAGATGATTATTTAGCCTCTTTCAAAGCCAAGGAAAGGTTGTATTTCCTAGACCTTTTTTCCCCCCCCTCTTTGAGTCAGTAAAAATCCAATAAGGCCTCAGGTTTTAAGAGGTTTCATTTGTTTCCAGAATCATTATTTGTAGAGTCACTAACTTCCTGCAAGAATCCTTCCTTTAAAACAAACATTAATTTGTCAAGGGCAGACTAAAATAAACTTGCTCTGTGAAGCACACAATAAAAAATTTCCTTTCTGAATACAAACTAGTATCCTCAAAGCATGTCTCAACTGAAAACAAACACTGAAAGCTTAGATTTCCTATTCTTCCTCATAAATACTGAAAATTGTACAACAAAAAAAGTTTAATGAGAGTGCTTTTCCTAAGTTTGCCTCTAGTATCCAAGATGTACAGGCACCAAGATCAACTGAAATGCAGCAATATCACATTAACACTAAATAAACAGTAGAGCCAAACAACCAAAAATTAGTTTTGAAACCTTTTTCGCCTATTTTATAATTACTCTAGCAAGTCCTCTAGGAAGATAGTTATTCAGTTGTTAAAAGCAGAGCTGTTGTATGACAAATAGTGCATTACTGGTGACAAACAAGGCAGCCTTTACTACTCCTTTCTCATGAATAAATATCATAACCAACCAATGCCTACCTAAGAAGTGCGCTGCCATCAATATAATATGTTTATTACCTATCATTCAAATGAGAAAAAGTTATGCTTCAATGATCCATGATATTTAAAGTCATGGTGCTTGACTGCAACTATCAGCAGCACAGCAGGATACATAGTATGCAGGAAGAAAGTAATTTGATTGCCAAAGGGTTCTCTTGAAACCAATTTTGAAGTGCCTAAACACAAAAAAAACCATGGAAAGATTGCTGTAATAGCATTTTGAGCATATACTACCCATGTGCACATTATAACTTCAAATCTTATTATTCTGGAAAAGTGATACAATTACAATCATAGGATTAAAATTGTTTTAGATTTTTTTTTAATATCCTGAGCTGAAAGGGATCCACAAAATTTTCATAAACTTATGTTCAGAATTAGAGACCAGAAATTTCCTCTCACACAGTTAGGTTGGACTTGCCAATAAGGAAGGACTTGAAGTAGGCTGTTCATCAGGACAGGGGGCATTTTTGAATTTGTCAGATAAAACATTACGAAAAGAGGCTTTTAGAGTGCTGGTCACTCCATTGTCACTCAGATGGTCTGACCTGCATCACAAGTTATATTTCTGAAGAAATATGATTTGAATTGACATGCACTGCACTAAAAAAAAAAGAAATGAAAAAATCACATTGTATCTGTTGTTTACAGATAAACAAGCATTATCTCTTCACCATAAGCTCACTGTAAAAAGTTTTTCATATAGTTACTAGCAAAGATGGGTCAAAAGTTCAGCTACTGATTTACTATTTCATTAAACTAGGGGACACTACCCAGTCTGATGACCTGCCACAGAGCACAGATTTAACAACTGAATTACCTCTTCCAAGAATTCTTGATTACAAGGTTACTTCTGATCTCCAGCCAGACTGAGATGTTAAAGGTGTGATCCCATAAAACACACAAATTGTTATTAGAGAAGGTAGCGGGTTTCTGTCCAATAAAAGTATGTAATTTACATTTTAATTATTGAATGTGGCAAGAATATGTCTGAAGAGGCATTTACATGCACCATTTAAAACAATTTTTGCAATATTATTGTTGTTTCATGAACCTAGCAATTTAGTGATTAATTGATAAGCATATTGTTCTTGACCAGCATGATGCCATCCAGATGGGAAACTGAGGCATCAAATTCTATGTCCTTCTTATTCAATTAGGAAATCTAAACCAATCCTGATTGCAAAGAATCTACAATTAAACAAATGACTTCACAGAGAATTCTCTATAAACATCATGATGTATTCAAGGACTGTTATGATAACTTAGGTAGCAAAAAGCTCAAAATAAGCAGTGTTTAATAATTTATAATCAGATCCAATCTAGAAAAAATAAAGGCTTATTTATAGCTTAATAATTTGTGAGAGGTGTGGAATTTGGAAGGACAGTGCATTACCACCAGATTCTGTCCGAGTTTTCAAGTATTTCTGTCTAACAAAAAAAACCTCCAACCCCCCAAGACAAACAAACAAAAACAACAAACATCAAGCTAAAGTTTTTGATTCAGTCTTCAGCTTCTGTGATTGTATGTGTAACTTGACACACTGAATCATTAACCATGTAAAAGCTCTGTTGTAGATCAAGTCATCAAATCAGAGGATAGAACAAAAACAGCCAGCAGTGTCCAAGTCTCTCTAGAATTGGGATAATCCAAGGAATAAGCAAGCAGGCTTCCTGCTCTTTCCAGCAACAGGAGCAGGTTTATTTCCATGATGTCTCTTATTACTAAAGTAGTACAGGTACTGCACGTGCAGCTACTGTCTAGACAGTACAGCTTTTAGGAAATCAAGCGATGTGTTTTACAGGGTGTATTTAAAGACAAAAATTATTAATCACCATGGATGACATGGGGTTTATTTCAGGGTTTGGGGTTTTGCTGTTCTTTTAGAGTTGAAGCAGTTACTCCATCTGTTGAACAATGCAACAGAAGGGAGGAAGGATGTGAAAAAAGTAACCTTTCTACTTCTCTTTTGAAAACTGGTTACTTCTGTAACCTCACCTGTGCTTTGCACCCAACTCAAATCCCTCCATCCTCAACTAACAGACCATGACTACAGCACATGTTTTACTTGCCATAAATGTGGTCCAGCATCAGATGCCCAGAGACAGCTCTTCAAATTTAATACATTTTCCCCCATACACACTGTAAAGTTATTTCTAGTGATAATACCAGATACCATAGCTGTAATCCAGTTTTCAACAGGATGACTATAGGCTGAATGCTAATACAAATTTTAGCTTTATTTTCAAGAGTTATTTACACTGAAAAGCAATTTCAGACTCTCTGGCTTCTAGGTTTAAAGCTCGAACGTAATTTTCACTCAAAATATTCCCTTAAAAGCATGTGTATTTTTCCCCTAGAGCCCTTTTTTTTGTACACCTTGTTCATCTTAATGAGATTTGAACAAGTTATTTAAGCAGCTATAAATCACAAATGAAGATTTGACTGATTTAAAAGCAATCTAAAATACTTTACTGCAGAGTCCTAAGTCTTCAATAATAATTTTCTATATAACATTTAAATAATTAATCCATTGTAAAATGTGATCTTTATAAGGCAAACCTCCAGAAGGTAGCCATGAAATGAGTTTTGGACTAAGAGAATGCATAATATTGCATTTCTTTCATGTTGCAAGGTTTGCTGTTTTGCACATCAAGCAAATATAACTTATTACTGTGTACAAGTACACCACAAGCTAAATTTGTGTAGCACCTGTATTACTGTATTACAAACACTTATCTTACATACTATTCCTTTCACATAATGCTCTCCTGTTCTTTTCTACAAAGAGCTAATTCTAGACAGGAAGGAGGAAAAAAAGCATTATCATCTCTGTACAGGCAGGGAACAGGATCAGAGAAGCTTAGTTACCTGTTGAAATTGATACAAGAATCAAGTCTTTTTCCAAAGCAATCTCTGTCACAAGATTGTCACTCCTTTTAAAATAGTCTAGGAGATTTCTAAAACATACCTTGAAATAGCAAGGCAATTCACACCTTGGTTCAGACTGTAATGGGTTGTTCTGCAGAAGCTAAGTTGTTTAATAAATATAAACCCAAACAAAAATGGTTCAGTCAGGAAGTTACCCAATATTCAGGCTTTATTATGAGCATTGATGGAGAGTAAAGATAAAAAAGCTACTGCTGAAAGGGTTCAAGTTGTATGTTTAAAACCGTTCTCTTCATTTTGGTAAAAGCAAATTAATTGGAAGTCTTCTAAAACTAGTACCTTTGAGAAGTTCAAGTTATCACAAATATTACAATACAGAAGAACTCATGGTTTCACTGGTATCACAAGAATATCCATCACTTTCTGAATTACAAAATAAAGAAACAAATCACAGGTTACGCAATTAAAAGCTAATCTCAGTCAATAGTAAGGCTATTTTTGCTTATCAGGCTCTGTTCTCCAGATTAAATATGTTTCATCTAATGTTATGAGGTTTTTAATCTGGAAAGATAGCATGACATGAAAGTAGGAGATTGAGCAAATGACATCAGGTGTTTTGACATATGGTTTTCCAGATCAGACTATCCACTAGAACAAAACACAAGAGAGAAGACTGCATACCCACTGTTCTTCAATTTACCACCAAGGAATTAAAAACCTGAAACAAACAAAAAAACCCAAACCACCCTTTCCTACACAAATTAAAGTTTCTAATATATACCTACTCTTGAGATATGCATGTAGATAAAGAATTAAGAATGGAACAAACCTCTCAGGACTCAGAAGCAACAGACCCATATTCCAGGTCTAACATTTATACTTGCTTGGAATGTTCATCCATAGCTGCTTCTACTTTTACAAAACTTAGTTTCAGAGATTCTGTAATATTGTTGTATTTATAAAAAATTGCTCCCTATTCTGTGAGATTTTTGCTTTCCAATTTTCAGTCAGGAAGCAACTGGCAAGTGTTCACAGACTTACTGCACTGTTACAGAAAGTTTATTTTGAATATAGATAACAATAAGCTTCACCAAAAATTTGGTGCTTGATCTGTTTAGAATTCATTTAATCTACCTCTGATAAGGCTAATTGACTTAATATTCCATTTCTTGGAAGTGTAAATAGTGTGAAACAAGTTTGCAAATATACTCTATATAACTGGGTCTATTCAAACTGTTTATTACAAGCTAATTCTACATCATCTATGCTAACACATCTTGTGCATGGCATGATTTTCTCACAGTTCTTGGCATATTTTCTTAAATATGTTAGCCAACAACTCTGCTGGCTGGACTGGTTGTCCAAAACATCAGTCAAAGCTTTCTTTAAAGAAACAAACAAACATGAAGGTAAAATTGAAATTATTATACTAGATGTTTGCACTGGATCATAAAAACATCCCCTCATTTCACAGTGAATAAATTACTACATTTTGAGTGTTGGTTCTAAGTATGGAATTAAAAATAGAAAGCTCTACATGATACTTTTGCATTTAACAACAGTACAATGGAGATAACGCAGTAAAACAAAATCCTAATACACCCAATGTCATTAGTTCATAAATCAGTTTGAGAAAACATGAAACCAAACAAATTGAGCCAAGTTCAAACCCCTTTAAGTTGAACTAAATCTCTAGCTCTGTGTTTACTATCAATTCTTTATTTTTATGGGAAATACACTTCTAGGAAGCCTTGTTCTATTCTCTCAACCCCTTTAAAAAAGGAAGAACAATCCATGACTTAAACTGTTGTCTCACTTTCCAACACGTTAAACATTGGCACTCACAGCACACTTAACTTGAAGAACTAAAACATTGCTTCCAGAGGGCTGACCTATATACTGCTTTTCACCATCAGTTTGGCTTACGTTAAAAAGTACAAGCTGAAATACTCTCTGAAGATTTGAAATCCCTTACTCCAAACTCCCTAACAGAGCCTCCTCATCTCCAACCCACAGCCAGAGCATTTCTTTCTAAATACTCCAAGGTTCTCACTGTGTCAGATACTCATCTGGCACCCAGGCCATGTGGGACTGATCAAAGGCCACTTACAAACACGTATTTGTTGAACCAAATTCATTACTTGGACATTTTTTTGACTTGGTACCCATTACTTTTAATATTGATCCATATCTTGCCCGGTATTGTTTCTTACATAATTAAGAACAAACCACTGAGCATCAGCTTTAAAGCATTTTTAGTAATTTCTAGTTTCAGCTTGTGTTTTATTAGAGAAAGTAAGGATTTAGGATCTTTTTTATTGTATCCTATGCAATGGCCTAAAAGCCTCTAACTTGGTATATTGGATGAAAAATAAAAGGAATAAAATGAAATTTTTCATTTAGCAGTCTGAACTCTAAAAATGTGAGCCATCAACTATGGCTATATTATAAACCATCTCAAAAGTATCATTCTGGTAGAGTATTATTCAAATGCAGTTCATTCAAAAAGCTATTCTTTCCTGAATTTTCAGGATCTTTGCAGACCTTTGGTTCTTCTGCACATTTTAGAACACAAAATTCATAATATTCGTCTTGACCATGCACAAATCTTTTGTGAACCATTCATGTCAACTGGTGCAATAAATGATCTAAGAATGAGTTTCTCTAATCCCATTACAAGGTAGCTTTGTTGTGTAGGTTTTTTTTTTTAAAGTGTACTTTTCCCACAATACACAGTTTGTATTCTTTTGTGACTGCTCCAGGAAACAAAAAGAATGAGAAGCTGAACTTATTGCAGCTAATCAAACGAGTTAAGATTGCAAAATCCTTATCGAGCAAATCTTCAGGAAGCAAATTCAAAGAACACTAAGTGGCTTACTTTCTCACTGGCAGAGTGGGAAGGAGAAGGAACAGCACATAGCAACCCCTTCTCTCACATAAAAATCATTAGCATTTACAAAGTCTAAGCTTTGAAGGAAAGAAAAGCTTCCAGACCCATTCTGCAAAGGAAACCTTTCAAACATCAAACCAAGTGCCAAGTCTGCTACAGAGAGAAAACCTGGATGCCAGAAAGTTTCCCTCCCCCTTCCTTGGAGGGCAAAAAGAGACAGACAGATTGTTTATGCCTACTTCTATACTGAAGTTCCCACAGAGCTCTTAACTCTTGAGGGACAAACTTCAGAGTGCAATTCATCCCTGATCTGGACTGTCCTAACACCTGATCTAGATTGTCCTATCCAGCAAGCCCAGAGGCAAGGAACAGGGAAAAACAGATTACTCCGTTTCCCAATTCAAGTCTAATACGAAAGAAAGGTTTTAATGTAGGAAACTAAGAAACAAGGCCCTAGAAATGAAATTTAACCCAATACTAACACTAGGACAATCAAGCACGTAAAATTAAGGCTTACGGCAAGTCTTGCAGGCATATCTGAATTTATAAACACAGTAGCAGTCCATATAAAATTAGATTCTTTTTTAGAATTTATTTTTACTCTGTTATGCAGATCCAATTCTAAGGACAAAGCAGCAGGTATAAGAAGGAAAAAAACCCACAAGCCTATTGAAATAACAGGACTACATATCTAGTTTATATTCCACTCCTCTATCAGAAAAAAATGCATGGAAATTAAGCAGAATTACTTTGGAAGAAGTGGAATCAGTTTCAGACTAAACTGGTTTCTGCGGATTCCTGAAGCTTAAAATTTACATTTACGATAGAATCACGTCTTGGTGTTAGTTTCTACATAATTTGATTAGTTTCTCAAAATAAGAGAACTTGATAGCAGACTTCACTTTGGAGCTGGTTTTACCCTTCCCAGAACCACATTTCAATTTTTCCCTATTCTTGGTTCCATCTTCTATGCCTTTGTCTGCAAAGTCCAATAAGTACAAGCCCACTTTTAAAAGCTGAATGACAACTAATTGTTATCTGAACCCTTCTCAGTAGAACTATGCCACTTATGAAGCACTTTGAGTCATCTCCAGGTCCAAATTTCGCTCAGATCCTTTGTGCAGTTGACCACACCCACAGGAATAAATTCTGGGTCTAAATGTTCGTAAGCCACAGTCCCACATATTCAGCATTTCAGAGGCACTATTCCATATCAGTCTTAAAAATGAAATGGAGCCATTTGTCCAGTTAGATGCTACTGCTCATTTCTGCATTAACAGTCCACAAACCTTAAACTTGTTGCTACATTTGGGGCAGAATAGAGGGATAAATATTTTCTAGGTTTGCAGCCTTGGAGACAAGGATATGTCTGATTACATTTTTGTCTGCACAGGGAGAAGGTAATGACCTTAACGCATATTACTTAAAACTCAATTCTCTGTCATTAACTTTCCATTTACACAAACCTGGAACTGGCAGGAGTCTACATCCTCTAGTGAATATCTTATCTATCATTCAGCATAATAATTAATGGGAAAGTTCAAAAGAACACTTTTCCTCATCTGCTTTACTCATAATTTGACTGAAAGATTAAGACATCCCTTAATTTGCAGTTCTACAAGAAGATATTTCTTCAAAACTGAGCAGGCAGTTCACTGAAATAATTTCGAAGCATGTGGCTATATATTAAATCCAGTGATTAAGCTTTCAGACAGGCCTTGCTAGTAGCTTTCTTCCAGCCTTAGAGCTTTCACCTTGCATAATAATCCTTAGCTTTCTTGAAAGCACTGAACCTTTGTTGCCAGCTAGCACGAGTTACAGTAGTTAACACTACACTTAATTGTGTAATTAATTTATTGCGACTACACTTCTTGCTGAAAGCTCTGTGAGTCACACAGACCCTGCTCCACAGGTCTTTCCTCCAATTTCAGTCAAATCAAAACAAGCATTAAACAGGTTTGTTTTTAAAGCTCAACATAACATCAACATAGAGCTACTCTCTCTAGCAGCTTCTCTAACAGCTTGTATATCCCTTGTGTGCTATTTCTGTAGCTCAGTGTGCAAGGACTGTTCTGTCACCAGCTTCCAAGCTGAATTTTTTGGGCTTTATTTATATATATATATAAAATATATAAATATATATATAATATATATATACTATAATATATAAATAAATATAAAATAAAAAAAATTTTACTTAATTTTTTGGGCCCATGTCTACAAAACAAGGGTCTTCTGTTCAAGATTGTTCAGAGGGCAAGTTTTTACCCAACAACCTTGATCCTCATAGTATCTTACTGTCATTATCACAACTTCCCTCTTCCTCTGTAAGAGGAGATAAGCCCTTGCTCCCAACTCTGCCTTGAGTCACTTCCTCTGCTGCAGACACTTCTCCATGGCACCTTCCAGCCCTATTGAGCCAACTTGATTCACCCTCTGTGTGCTCAGCTCCTGAGTTAGTTATAGAAGCTTCACACTAGCCTTTACAGACCTTACTGCACGTTCAAGGTAAAAAAAAGAGTGACTAGTGGTCCCTGCAGTGCTGATGTGTCACTCAGCCCTTACATGACAAACTCAGCTGTCTCCAGTGAGCACAACTAAAAAAAGTACATCTTGCCTCAGCCACACAGAAATAAGTCTCAACAAGCAAAGAATTTGAGACCATTTAAACAAAGCTCTAGCTGTAAATTCTGTTTCCCTTCTGGAAAAATTACTATCTATTACTGGCAAGACAGTACCTAGTCTTCCAGGTTACTAATTGTTTAATTTAATTAATTCTGTAATTCTGCTGAAGCAAGGACCAAGCTTTTATTGCTTGCACCTACTTTCCCACCACTCCCCCATCCCTGAATTAGAATATAGCAACATTGAGTATTAGCAACAACATACACCCCCCCTTCACAGGTTCATGCCCCTAAACCTTTATCCTTTAGTATTCAGTACAAAAGCAATTGTACCTGCTTTAATTATATCACCTTCTAGCAAAGTAATTTCAGGGAAGCAAGCAAAACCACAAGAAGCAAAGAAAGGAATTTTGGGGTTGCTGTATAACAGGGTTATTAATGAACTATTTTGTTCACATAAGCCATATACATAACAGTTCATGGCTCTAATTTTGTCATCCAACCACCATTCCCTTACTGGTCCTCAACAAAGGCATCAGAACTTCTGTCTCTGCAACTGATCACACATTCTTTGGAACCAGATCAGATTATTCAAGAATAAATTAATTACAGAGCTAATCCTTTGGTGTATTCCCACTTGCTATCCATACCACTCCAGAAAGAGCCTTAGCAGATTTCTTTTTAGTCATCACATAGCAGACTTTGTCCAAGACAAATGTTATGTACATATAAATTTAATTTGAACAAAATTTTGTTCTGCTTTGCTTCCAAACATTACTAAAAGTTCAATAGCATAGCTGCAGCATCTACCTTTCTCACACTTATAGTCTCTCAATTGCCAAGGCCTTGTTCTTTCGTTAGAGCTAGAGATGCCTTTGAATCGCTCAAAAGTTACCAAGTACTCAACCATAATTTTCATTGGGTTCCCTCAGAGAAAAATATTGTCTACATGCACTGAACCCATACAATGTTTATATCAGACCAGAGGCCCATAATAATTCATTTTGACTTCCATTTAGGAAAATAAAGCATTAAACAATATCCATATGCTTGGTGATGCTGTCTATGGACTAGCAGCACACATGGACTGTTCACCAAAATCAACATCAATGTTTCTAACTTGTGTTTTAAGTCACATTTCCCTGCAAAACATGCATCACCCAATAAAACTTATATACAGCCTGAGAAAGTTTCCCCTCAAAGCGGGGCTGAATTTCTACCCAAAAACACCTCATGCTCCTTATTGGTGTGATCTAGGAAATACCTTAAGAAAACAGACAACCAGGAATATCTGAAAATACATATTCCCTGTGACTCAACTGATTATTCTTCCCTTAATTTTAATACTACCAATAAGGAATAGTGACTACTTTTGACACTCCAATAAATTGCATTTCTGCCCATCTTTCTCCCCAGTTTAAAATTCACTGAAGGAAGTTATGTGTTGAAAATAAAGTGACTAGATTTTTACCTTGAAATTGTACCAAAAAATGTTTTAAAAAACATTCACCCAAAATGCAAGACATTTTACTATATAGTTAAATTATTTACAGATTTCTTCTACAGCAGTAAAAAACAGGTTCACCATGAACAGAAATAGGATACAACTGTAGTCTTCTGTTCTGAACCCAAATTAAAAAAGAATGACAATCCCTTCTCCCTTACCAAACATATATTCACATGCAAAACTAATTTAAAAAAAAATACCCCACAGACAAGTATTTTTGTTAGTACAATTGCAATGACCAAACCCTAAGAAATCAGGGTGTTAATATATTGTTATATATGTTCTTCACCTGCAATACCAATGCTTACAAGTATTAGAAGATTAACACACCTCTCAAATTGTTTCCATTTCACATAAATATCATGTCTTGGGTGTTCTAACTAATGCTTTAGTCATTCTACCCTGTACAGTACTGATTGAGCCCATAGCTTAGTATTTGTATGATATTGTATAAAACACTTAGCTGGAGTTAAGTGCAATTATACCCAGAGTCTTTCATCAGTCCCCTTTGTTTCAGAGTCATGACAATTCTCTTTTATGCTCACTCTTAACTACCAAACCATGGGTAGGTGCAGGAGCTTAGATTTTTCTGAGTTAGTTTTATCAGTTGAGATATATTGCTGAATCTCTTCTTCTAATTTACATAATTCATAAAGATGGGGATAAACAGGTCATTTGGGATCCAAGACTCCTCATCACAGACATCTTTAATTTATGTATTTATAACTTTTTAAAAAAAGTTTTCTGCAGTCTTTCATTTTTTACATTTCACAGCTGGACTTTCTTCCTTTATTAATTTGAATGCTACCTTCCTGTCAAAAGCCAGACCATGGGCCTAGAAATATCTATAGGCATGCCTGGGTTACAACACTTTACCTCTCTTGCCCTTAACACTCTCAAGTAAGATTCAGAGTACATAAACCAGAAATAATTACTTCTGAAAACAATATGAATATATAATACAAAATAATTCAGAGAGAATGAGGCCAATACAAGCTTTATTCTTTGTATCACTCTGTATTGCCTATGTTTGCATGAAAAAAAGTACTTTAGCCTACTATCTTAGCCTTCATGTCCTTTTTTGACTTTCTTCAGCCAGATGAGACTTCACTAACAGCTGTGGTAAAACGTAACAGAGAAATAGAAACAGCACACATTACCCCAACGTTTCCAGGTATAAGAGAATTATAATTGTCTTCTTTTACAGTTTATTTCTTTTGGAACACAGTTTGCTACAGGATGCTTATAAGCAAAATCTAAAAGTATAGTACTAACAAGACTCTCATGTCTCTATTTTTGTTTATACAGTATTTTAAAATAAGGTGAATAGGAGAAGTATGACTTAAAGCTAAGTCTGAAAGTATAGAAGTTAAAAGAAGAAAAAAAAAGGCTTATAAATCACAAAAATCCACCAAAATCTAAGACAGTACCTTCTTTCCCTACTTTAAATGTTTGTCCCTAATGCACAAATCAATATCTGCTACAGTATGGTCCACAGAAATTTGAAAATTCACAGCTGCTTCACAGGAATCAGCTATTAGGACAGCTAATCACCCAAACTCTCCTCTTCCCTGCAGACATCCTCAGAGCACCAGCTCTGTCCCCATCAAGGCTAATACTTCAGCATTCCACAGACACTTTATGAAAGTTATGTGACCAGATAAAAAATGACTAACCAGAATTCCTTGGGATGAGGAAGTTTAAAGCTACAAACAGATAAAACTGACAGCTAAAACCATAATGTATTACCCATAAGTTATAGAAAGGAAAGATTATTATAGATAATGTAGACATTCAAAAAACGTTTGGTCAGCAGCATTAGCAGCAACTCAGAGAACAGTAATAAAGGAAAGAGACCAATTTTCCAATAACAAATTCATAAGGCAAGACCTCGCACTAAGAATGAGCAGAGTAAGAAAGACTGGTAAAGGGCACTATTCTAGTCTGGTTACCTCGAAGAGTATAAGAAGAAGGAAATGTTATTCCCATGTAGTAACATGAACTGTCAGCATGGAAAACAAATAGAGTTGGGGTTTTTTATTATCTAATTATTTGAATTCTTTTTAACTACAAAGCTAGCAGTCCAACCTCAAAAGAAGGCAGATGAAATTATTTTATGAAACTCTACATGAGCTTGTAGGATTTCAAGTATTCTCATTTATAATATGAGCACAGCAAAGTTTAAGTAATCTTAGTCCAGAGATTAATAACAAAGATATACCAGTTAGTTTTCACATGGTAAGGCTGGAGAATCCTCAATTAGTTTAGAGATTCCTTAATGAAGCAAATGAACACACGAATCTGCTCACTGGGTCCTTATCTGCACACATCTTAAAAGACTAAGCAATTCCACCAGTTTATACATATAGTTTCTGAAATTTTAGATATTTAACAGGAGGCAGATGTTTTTGTTTACATGAAGAATTTTGCTCCTGACCAAACATTCAATTCCACTGTAATAATCAATAAAAAGTTATACTGTACACCCTGTAGCGCTAGTTTATCAGATTTTTAACAAAGTAGCAATACTTTATGTAGGTTTATAGAGGTTTTTGGGGGGGAAAGACCATGCAAGTTTGATCAAATGCTTTCACCTTATACATAAAGATGTAGAAAGACTAACAAATATTCTTCTTGTGTTTGAGTAAAGCTAATGAAGTTGAAGAGTCCCTATCCCAGCTAGTACCCTTCCTGCACTATATACCTTTATGATATTTAGACAGTGAGAACAATTATTTAGGTAACAGAAATTTGAGTCTGGAAAGTTCTAAAAGTTGGCCATAAATCTAGTAATAAAATAAATACTATTACAGTCACATATTTTTCCTCACCCTTTACCTCCTTGGAAAGGAGCTGCTCACAATTACAGCTTCATTCTCAGACATTTGTTTAGGTCATATAAAAACAAGGAATGTGTTTTTCCTGAGCTAAATCTTTAATTATAAGAAACATTTCATTTTCTTCCTTATCAAAGACATAAGAAATGATAGCAGGATGCATAATCAGAACATCCAGCTTTCCCATTAACAACACAACAGGGAGAAGAAGGTATTCACCTTTTTTATAAAGTGCAAACTCAACGTTCTCTTCATCAGTCTTTCCCATATTTTTAACACCATCACCTTAGACATTAATGAATTACTCTATCATTTCATAATTGCTAATCCCAAGACCTCCAACCACCACACCACCCTCCAGTCCTCCTGTTTGCAAACAGCAGCTACCACAGTGCACCTCCCCTGGTTGGCTCACTCACCAGCTGTATCAGGAATTCATCTTCCACACCATCCAGGAAGCTCCTACCTTCTCTCCTCTTCGCTGTGGCGTATTTCCAGTAGACCTAGTAAATTGAAGTCCCCCAAAAGAACAAGGGCCAGCCTCACCCCAGCAACCCCTCCAGCATGGGCAGAATGGGTCTTAATACCCAGAATTGATCTGGGTACTTAAAGCCTATTGGTGCACTAAGGACCATGAAAATTGGGTAGTTAAGAGTTGATGTGATTCCTTGCAGCTGAGAATAATTAGCTAACCTGCCCATTTTGGCACAGCTAGATAATGCCTTACCTGAAGACACTAATTACTTTTACTATAACTAACACAGCTATTACCAGATTTTCTCTAGCTAGTGGAAATATAAGTACATTTTGCAAGGCTTTCTCCAAGCGATTTTAGCGAACTCCTCAGTGGATAAACTGGGAGTGATTTGTCAGGGCTGGTGACATATTTTATGCCTTCTGCACTGATATTTCCCACTGGATTTGATAAATCCAGGTTTAGTCAGAGGAATCAGAGAACTCAAAGCAAACACTCTGTAGCTTAACTTGAGAGTTTGAGATGAGCCAGGCTGTCTTTGTGTCTGTTCAGAACAAGATTAGGTTTAGGCCTATGTAAATCACCTTAGGTACAAGGTTGTAGGACTTGTGACAGGAAGTTGTGCCCTATGCTTGCACACACCCCATTCTTTCCAAACAGGAGTGTGTTAGTGAGGCCTTTGATATAAAGCTCATTTGTCAAAATCAAAACGAGAAGCCATTTCAGGCAGATTTTGTGGTTTTAACTATGCTCCATCTCTGATCAACACAACAGGAACATCTCTGTCTTTCCTTCCCTCTAAAGGAAAGTGTCTGCACAGCCAAATGAAGTGCGACTATAGCATGTGTGAGTACATTTGCACTAATATTCATCTAGCAATGAACCCCTAGATATTGCTGAAAGGTTTTTTGCATAGAGCATCATCTCTAGGTCAGCTTGATAATTATTTTATAGCTGCTAGTCAAGCTCAAGCTATGTGGTCACAGCTGTGGGGATAGAAGTGGTTATAGCTGACAGGAGACAGCACAGACATCCAGAGCTATACCATACTGTTGTGCTATGTTGTTACTTAGCTATAGTCTAAACAGTTTTACATGTTCTTGTCTCTGTGTCATGTTCAAAGCTTTTTAGCATGTCTCCAATCTGTTTATGAACCTTAATTAGGAATTAAACCTGAGATATCTTATAGCTGCTGAGATGTCCATGCAACTTTCCTTGTGGAGGCACAAATGCATCCCAGTCTCTTTCACTGCTGCTTCAACATTGTTGATAATTCCGTGTTAAAACAGACTGTCAAAGCAATTGAAGGGAAAGCACATACTATTTGTCTAATAGAGCTGCTGAATGTATTTATTAAGTAAAAATATAAACATATTCTAATGGGATTTTCTAGCTACAAAAACAACACGGGTATCATAATTCAGGGACAATATATATGGTATTATATCTAATCTGCTGGCAAATTTTTGTAATTATTATGTGAATAGGAAAGAGATTTTTATTTGTTTTACTTATAATCAACTGTTAACTTCCTAAAGATAGCAGTAATCTTATCAAAAGTGAAACCACATATTTCAATGACCAAATTCATCTGGAGAAATTGTGGGGTAAAGAAGAGTTTAAAAAAAAAACCCAAACCCCAAACAAAGCAACACCCTCCCCCCAAGTAAACAAACAAAACCCACCCACAAAACAAACCAAGAAAAAAAAAAGCCAAAAAATCAACCCTCTGATTTTCAAAAAGAAACATCCTTGAACTTTAATTTACACTAAACTCCAATGCAAAACATCAACCTTAAATGCTTCAAAAGGCAGAAAAGGTACAGAAATGGTAAATTTTAATTGCTACAAAACTTGTAAGGTGTCAGGAAATTTACCTTTGTTGTGAGAAATAAAGTAGCAACTTGTGTGGAATCAACGACTGGTATTTAAGGCACTGTAAAAGCAAATTCAAAATTATACTTTTACAAAGTACTGTTCAGACTCACACCAAAACAGAAATACATGCTGATACACTGAAAATACTACGATATTCATAACGACAAAGCACTTCAGAAATCTCCCATTAATATACTTATAGAGAGATTGGAAAATAAAGTAACTTGTAGCAGAAAACATACCAGGCACATTACAATAGAACAAACACACAGCACCTGGGAGGGAAAAGGGGGTTGGTAAATAATTCCAAGGCCTTGAGTGTGTTAATGGCCCTGAGCAGCCTCACCTGGGGCTTCCTCCGCACCAGGACTCCATATAAACCCAGACTGAGGCTTACTCTTATTTTTTTTCTGAAGGGCTGGGCTGTGGTTTGGGTGCTGTCCCTGGCTGACTGGATTGTGGCCCTGGTCGTCCCCACATGGCTGGTAAGGTCTGCTGCTCTCCCTTGCCTGCCCTGTGCTCTGAGGGGTGACTGGGGTGGGGGGGTGGATGAGGCTGCTGTTCGTGTTCAGTTTCCCTCCAAGCTCAGCTTGCTCTTCCTGAGGGAACAGCCCTGTTCTTGCTGCTCCCTTGCATTTAAGCACTATTTTATACTGGTATTTCTAACTAAATGCACATGGGGTGCAGTATTTTGTATGAATTTGACCCAGTATCTTAAGGCTATGTGAACTATGTTGAAAAAGCAGTTGCTGCTTTTCACTAGCAGGTCATTTTG
Organism: Ptilonorhynchus violaceus; assembly: GCA_013397565.1. Taxonomy (NCBI): domain Eukaryota; kingdom Metazoa; phylum Chordata; class Aves; order Passeriformes; family Ptilonorhynchidae; genus Ptilonorhynchus; species Ptilonorhynchus violaceus. Next base: position 537,686 of record VZRJ01012339.1, on the reverse strand, counting down.
CTTGTATCAAGTGCAGAGGTAACAACAGAGGTGATGTTTCCCAATGCCAGCTCTCCATTGGGAAATCTAGCCTGCAAAAGGCAAAGCTTTATATATCTTGTGGAGGGAGTGGGAAAATATTTTAGCACGGATCAGAAAAGACAGTAATAGTTGCTATGAAGCTCAATGTAATTTATTGAGGATAAATTGTATAATAACTCCTTGGGGGCTATTAGGCACAAGAGAGGGTGCCAATGAGCAGACTGAAAGAGCAGTTTCTACTCTTCTTCTAAGAACTAACTTTTCTAGGATGATGAGGGCACAGGGACTCAATGCTGCTTATATTTCCTTTGCAAGGTATTAAAAGGTGTTCTTATGCTATTTAAAGCACTGAAGTTTTAAACAGTTTTATCTGATATATTTACTAAAGCTTATATCCACTAAAGGATAGGTTATAACAACAAACTTTGATATATGTAATTCCTATCTAATTACTTCTCAGGGAAAAGATGAAAAAACTGACAACCAACTTCAGTGCTCCAGCTTGGATCTCAATTCTGTGGCCACTGTCTTCATTTCCACAGTTACTTATCAAGCTAATTTCTCTGTTAAAGGTATGCTACTGTAGAAACTTCAAGTATTCTTCTCAATGTTAATGACAGTGGCAGGAGGGTTAAGGGTTATTTTGCCCAGAAACTTTTTTTCTGAGATACATCTGTGTGCATTTCACATTAGAAATCAGACTAGTTCTTTGACACCTCTCTTTGTTAAAGCTTAAAGGATGTTATGCCTATCCACCCTCACAGGTGGAGCAGGGGAACTGCAACAAGCTGTTGAACACTGACTGTAGAATCTGATTTAATTTACATTAAAAATGCTTTTAATTGTACACAAAGGAAACGTTTTAGATTAGAAATATGTAAAATGGATCATTTTTGTCAAATAGTGACAGATAGTAGCTGATGCATTATTATTCATAACTCTGCCTTCAAATAATGATTTCATAGGAAGGTTAGCAGGTTATGGTGGCTTTTCCAAAGTATTTGTTAAAAGAAAACAGTATCCATGTTTTTGTACAGGGTTTTTTTGTTTGTTTTTGGTCTGGCTTTAGGTTGGCAAATTTGGTCTTGTAACCTTTTTTAATTCTTACTTTAAGGCCTTAATAGGACTCTTCTCTTTTCAGAAATGCAGAAATTAAAAGGCTATTGCAAGGCCTGGTTAAAGATGGTGTAAAGGAAGAGTAATAAATCAAGTATTTTGATAAACTGTTTAATGATAAAGTCTACTTTGATGTGATGTTTTGTGGGGTGACTAATTCTGAAAGTCCTGTATCTTTCTACCTTGAGCCTGTAGCATCTCTCTGGTTCCCCTGCAGACTGCTGCACATGGGAGTTTAGGAATTGCATAGCTTCTATCAGGCATATCCCTGCCTGGATTCTATTATCTCCTTTTCAGTTTGGTCAGGTATCACAATGTGAATGTAGATTAAGATTTCAATGTTATTTTTCTGCCAAATGACATCTCACATATTTGCTTTTCAAAGCTTGTATCAGCAAGATGTTATAATGTTTGATAACTTTTGAGGTGCTGACAGTAGCAACACCACTCTTTCTGTAGCACTCTTCTCCCCTCAAGAATCTCTCTAACAGTTGTTTTTGCACTATTGTGATAGATGAAAATAGGTGTGTGTGCTCTCAGACAGGTACCATCTGCGAGGGGTAAAGTGCATTAGGGGAGAGGCCCTGAGGTAGGATTGGGGTAGAAAAGTGCACAGGCTCAAAGTGGGGATTGACTGGTGAGCTGCAGCTCAGGCAGAGGATCAACAGCTGGGCAGGACTCTAAAGAACGGGATGAACCTGAGGGCACTTAGCTGGAGTTTACTGTAGCTCAGTCAGTTAATTGAAACAAAAAGCTGGAAGCAAGGAGCTGCACTGGAAGGACAGTGGCTGGAAAAGACTTCTTTGTTAATACTTATTTCTAGCTATTTTCCACAGATCATGAAATGTATGCTGCTTAGTGAGTTAATTATCTTAGACTATACAGAACTACAGTCCAGCCTTTCAGGTATTCAAAGAGAGTAGGAATCTGAAGCCTGGCCTTCACAAAATCTGAGGCTGTGGTGTGTAGGGGATGCTACCTTCAGTCTCCTGTAGTCACATGTTATGAATATCTGTTCTGATGGCTATTTCATTTGACATGAACAAAAGAAATGAGAAAAAATATCATGCATGTTAAATTGACCTGAAGAGCAAGACCTTATTTACTCAGGATGTGTGTCTTACTAAATATCTCTGTATAGTACAACATTTTGCATTTAGCAATGCTAACTTGTACTTTGGGGGTCTTTGGAGATGGTCATTGTCCTTGTATAAAATCTACTGAGGTGTTAGTATTGGATGTTCATAGGCTTTGGTTTAACAATCTGGAGCTTTCCATTTGAATTTCCTTGACTTTGTGATATGTCATTCAGAATGCTATTTAAGCACTTTTGTTTGCAGGGCTTTTTCTCCTTCTTTCAAAGACTAGGATATGTCTTATGCCTTAGAAACAGAAGATAAAATAATAAGGTAATTATGTCCAAAACTGTTTTCTTAAGCTATTTAAAGTAGAAAAATTAAACAACATAATTGCTTTGCATTCCTTGGCTTCCTTGCAATGAGCTGTAGCAGTCAACAAAGCAACTCGAAGTGGAATAGGATTTTATTTTTGTAATGTACTTGTAGTGCAACCTTGCAGTAAGCTACTAAAAAAAAATTGAAAAGTGAAATCTAGAGAAGTTGCTATGCAGTTAATATTTTGCGTTTTAAATGGTGTAGATTTATACATGGTATGGAAGTATTAAAGAATGTTCTGGGGTTTTTTTCCAGTTTGGGGTGAATTCGATGGTCTTTTAGCAAAGATGAAAATTTGTACTTTTACCCTGAAACACAATATGGTAACATTTTAAGAAGGAAAAAGGGGTTTTCACTTTCATAGGCACAAAACAAATATAGGAAAGAGCTTTGTGCTCTTACTTCTGTGTGAGAGCTATATACACAAGTGAAAAATAAGAGAATAGAGAGCATAGCAGTTAGTGCTTTGTGAATTGGATGCACTTGTGGTTGTGAAAAACTTTTCATTTCTTATTGCTTTCTGGAAAGACACTGTGCTCTATATTTCTCATATTTTTTCTTCATCTTAACAGTGCTAATTGCTATTTCAGCTGCTATAACCATTACTTGAATTGCAGTTGAAGAAAACTTTTTTTGTAGATTCTGCTATAGGTCTAAAGAAAAACGTTTCTATAAAGAAAGATTAAAAGATCCAAGTAGCTTGCAAGTTGTTCTAGTCCCTAAATGTGAATACTGATTTCTCATACATGACCTTGCTGACTGAATGCAAGGTCTATTGACATTTAGGACTAAAGTTTTTCACTTTAACTTCCTTAATTTTGTAGTATTTGTCTCATTCTGATTGTTAATGATGAATCATTCTTCTAATGCATTTGGAACTGGCAAGAAACAAGTTTAATGCAAATATCCTCTGACACCTATTGCCTATTATATTAAGGGTATGTTATTAAGGAAAAAAGATGGTTCACTTTTTCCTTGGCATCAGTTGGAATCTAGTTTAGCCGTCTATGACAAAGGATTGCCATCCATGCTGGCTGGGAGAGCATGTATGTATTGATTTGTCTTTTGGGTTTCTCTAGCAGATTCTTTTCATCTAAGATATTTTGGAAGGGTGCAATATTCTACCAATAAAACTCCTAACATTTTCATTTTCAGAATAAGACTAGCATAGAAAAACAACCCCCCAATGAGTCAAAGTTTTTGTTATTTGGTTACTTCAAAGATGGTCTTTTTTTCTCCTAATATAGGATATATGCAACAAAATTCAACTTTGTAGATGTTTTGGTTTTCTAAAGCAAGAAAACCACAGCCCATGGCACATACAAATGGCAAGTACAGCCTGAAAAATTAAGCTAAAAGATTTGGTTTCTAGAATTTATTCTGGGGCAAATATACTCAAATTCATATGAAATAATTGCAAAGCATTTATTTGGTGAGGAAGAATGGATGTGACTTTTGTTCCTGTTTAAATAGAAATGTCAATCCCATACAATGGCAGGATGTTACAGTTGTTATAGTGGCAGCTTGATCAATCTTCAATCTCAAGGCTTTACTTTGTATCTTGAATGGATACTTATCACTGTAAAACATCACTGCTTTGTTCTGTACATGTTTAAATTACTGGACTGGAAGTAAATTTCTATAGGGCTACATTCTGCAGGGTTCTGGAGATGTTTATTTAAAGTGTTTACATGCACAGACTAAATAGAAACTTTTTTAAAGAAGTTTTTGAGACCTTTGGCAGTGATAACAGGGAGTGAATGATAGGGAATAGTCCAGAATAGCAAGCATGAGTGATGTTTATCTGGATTCTAAAGGAGAAGGAATAAGCTCTTTGAGGACACATTTTCCTTCAGGAAGAAGTATACCAATTGCCAAAAACTCCCATTCCTTTCTTTTCTACTTACAAAGAAAACCATGCAATAAAGTGTCCTAGGAGAACTATGCAACCATCCAACTAAACTGTCTCTTTTGTCTGCAATAACTAGTAGATTTTATTGCCAGAAAAATTTGGGGTGAAGTAAATTTAGACATTTCTGAATCCATTATGATGTAGATAGCAGATCTCTTTTCTTACTGAAATTCTATCATTTCCTTCCACAGAAGAATTATTAGAGACAGGTGTCCTTTATTCATATCATATGTATGATTTTTTTTCAAGAAACAAAGGGAAAAGTGATTATTTCTGTAAGAAAAATCTGCTCCAGGAAAGATACTTATTTCTCCTATCATTTTCTGTACTTTCTTTCTTTCCCTCCAGTCTATTAGATTCTCAGGATCTAGGTGTTGTTTACTTGGTATTTTGATGTACTCTGATACTCTGAAAAATCTCAAGATTCTGTTGGGAAGGACAATACAATGGCAGCTTGATCCATCTTATGCAATTCCCTTAGTATTTTCCCTTGGTCTCTTGATTTGGATTATAGCTGTCCAGAAAATAATCTGGAGAGCAGTGTGGGGTTGGTTTGGTGCATGTTTAAATCTAAAAAAAAAATAAATCCTAGCATCTTTCCCAGATACTTCACATCACTCATTTAAAAACCTAAAAAAAATTAATCCCTTCTTTAGTTTTTTCAAGGTATACAAAACCAATTTCAGAAATCTGAGCAGGACTCATGCCCATACCCTAAAAGAATTGTCTGTATTTAGTTCAGTTTTGCACTGAAGCAGAGCTATTCTGTCTCTGTTCTATAGTAACCTCTACTTTTTAGGGTCCAATACAGTAATACATGCCAAACAAAGTAGAGGGGGGGGGGGAAATCAAACCACAATTTAATATATCAGGGAATACTACAGGGCATGAATATTTTCTTGGAACTTATTAACAAAAATCAATAAATTGTGTTCCTTTTTCCAGCAATGTCCTTCAAAGAAGATGTTTCTTGATCGATTACTTTTCCTTTGCTATTGGGCATTGGCTTTCCCTTTTTAAAGGGATACAGAGATTTAAACAAGTCTAATGCTTGTTTCAAAAGGGATAAATCCATAATATTTAAGGAAAAAATAATTTTACTGGCTTCAAATTTTGTATGCAACAACAGGATGCAGTCTTACAAGCGACAGTTTCAACTACGAATAACAAACATAATTTAGATTACTGCATGACAGCACAACATACATCAATTGATAAATTGTTTAAGAATGAGTAGAATCACTCCGCATGTTGAACTACCACATTCTGTTCTTTCTTCACCTCTAAGTTGGCAGAAGATTTTTTTCCCTGTTTAGTACTTAGTGATGAAGAAAAATCACATTAGCCAGACACCTATTGCTTATTGCCTGATTGATGGGGTTTATTTTACTATCATCAGATTAGATATGAAGGGAGATAAATTAAAGAGAGGCAGAGAAACTCTCTTGTTGTGGTGTCATATGCCTACTAAAACTATCATTAAGATATTAATGTGGTTAATGCATAGCAAGGTGCAACAGTAACTTAGTAATTACATTAAAAAACCCTTGCTATTTCTTTGCTGTGAATTTGTAATGCAAGTATTGTGCCAACTCCCAAAGACAGATAAGAAACTTTTAAACAAGTTGATTAGCAGTCAGGAGATGGTACCTCCTAGAATAAACAGATGAATGGGTTTCATTTAAGCAAGTGATTATCCAGAGCAACTATCATTCTGCAGGATTTCAGGAGATTGCAACACGAAAGAATATGAACTTTGCCTGGTGAGGGCTCATCAAACAACTCTGGAATGGCTGTGAAGTATATCTACAGGCAGGTTCACTGAGCAGATAATCCAATTTACTTATTTTCTGCTTGCTTTGTACTACCCCATCATCCTGCTGAACTGCTTGTTGAGTTCATCTGTACCTCACTGTACTTGAGTTTCTCTGAGGATTTCCTATAGTGGAAGTGCTGTAACAACTGTCAGTGGCTTCAAAATATGCTACATGGGCTTGAAAAAGGCTCAGATGAGAGAGAAGTCAGTACTTTGATTCCTGGCAACATTTTTTGTGTGCACTTTGAAAGTGACTTGCAATAGGACTTTGACTTTTAGGAGTTTGTTTGATAGTTGTTGATCTAAGAAATTATTAGAAATTATCAGACTAGTTGGGCATCATCACACTAAGATTAATGTGGGACATAGTTTTGCATGGTAAAAGTAGTCTGAAATATACTCAATCTTTTTGCTGAATATTGGAATGTGCAAACATTCTCTCTCATTCCCTATTTCTTGGTGTTTGGAAGCTGTGCTAATATTGTAACTGGTGAATATAATTTGAGCTGTAGGAAAAAATTATCTATTTTAAGACTATGACTCTAGGAAGTGAATAATTTAAATGATAAAATATTAAGATATATTTTGCAGCCAGTGCAACAATGATCTAAAATTAAAGTATAGCCTTCTATTTACATGGAATTTAGGGAACACAGGAAGACATACTTCTAAGAAATGGATAATAGTGAATGCAGTTTGTGTGCAAAATTACAGCACACATCTCTGTTCAAGTTAAATGTGGCTTTCATCAGTTTCACAGTGGTAGAAGTGTAATTCAAATTAGAGTTTATACATGGTGCAATTGCTTTGCAAGGAATATCCAGTCTATTCTGCAATCATGTAATGAAAGGGGTCACAACCTCATCCATGCTTTGAACTTTTTGATATATTTTAAGACGTTTTTCACTCTGAGGTGATGTAGTAGATTTTAGTATGAGGAAAGGCATCAACTTGTTCCTGTTGCTAATGTCAGGAATAAAAGACAACTCTTGTTGTTTAATTGAAAGAACAGGTAACTTATTAACAACAACAACAAAAATAATTAGGGGGAAAAAAAGAAAAAAAAAATGAAATCCGGAATAAAAAAAAAAATAAAAGTAAATAAACCGGGTATGCAGGATCGGAGACCTGTATTGCCTTTCCGGCTGATGTCCCAAGGCAGAAGTCTCACAATACTGAGTTTCGTTTTAGCTAATCCAAAACGCGGAATATTAATTAAGTCTCTCCAGGGAGATAGGCCAGTGACCTCAGTGTCGGGCTTTGCCAAGAGTATTCCAGGGCAAAAGAGCAGCTCCTGCTGCTGTGCAGGGGTTTTTATCGTCTCCTGGCTGCAGCCCACAAGGTCCAGGGTGACTGGTGGAGTCCCGCAGTGAAGTTACAGAAGTCCTCCAAAGGCTCGCTGCCGTCGGGGGAAGAGTCCTTCGGCGGGAAATCATCCCAATTGAAATTCAGGCCAGGGTGGGGCTGGGCTGCAGTTTAACTGCCCGTTGCTAAAAATAGCCCGGGACTGCCCCGGGAGGGTCTACTGTACCTTAATATCAGGGCTTTTAAAAAAAAACAACTCAAAAGGGAATAGGCAATTTTTCTAACACAGCAAAACTCATGAAAACTAACTAAAACAACACACAAATAACTTGAATCAATCCAGCAGCCCACTATTTAACATACTTCCAACAATAAAATTTCATAAAACTATTTTAAGATATGTCTTCAGCAATTAACTTCTTCAAACTGTTTAAAAACATATTCTCAGAGGGAAACTTCCTAAACTAGGGTCTTAACATTCATCCTATAACAATCAAATTTGATAAAACATTTTTAACAACTTCTCGACATCACTAACAAACTCATTAAACATCTTAATAACTTTTAACTCAATTAAGGGATCATTAAAACATGCAAAAGCCAACAAGAGGGATGTTCATAAATAACACTAAGATGGAGAGATCATTTTCTGCAGGAAATTTTTGCCCAGGTTGAGCCTTAAAGCATGTTTTTGCCTGACTTCCATTTTGTAACATATTTTGTCTGCTTTAGTAGTCAAGTCACTCAAATATAATAATGTAAAGAGAAAGGTGCAGTTTAAAGACTCTTAAGTTATAAAATATCACTAAATAAGCAGCTGAGTTGTGCAAATACTCTATTAATATTTCTTTATGATATTTTTATTTTTCACAAAAAAATTGCTGTACCAGAAAATAGTTGAATTCCTCTGTAAACAATCTGCAGTGTTTATTTGAGTTTATTTTTAATCTTAAAGGTTTTTTAAATAGTTTAATTAGTTTTTTAAATTTTTTAAACCTTTCATAGGACTGGGAAGAAGAAGAGGGTTGTTTAGTTTTCAGTCTGCAGACACATCTAGAATGAGGAATGAAGTCCAATCAGTATCGTTAAAGATATTAATTTTAATATTCAGTGCTGCTGCCAATAAAATTAAGGGCCAAAGTTCTTATGCATTAACCTAATCTTGCAGTATTTGAAGTGTGAATAATTTATGCAATTTTCTGAATGCTGTTTGCTTGATGATTTTTCTAAATGCCAAAACTTCCTTTTCTATTAGCATATATTGATCACCAGATTTTATAAAAAGGTAAAATTCATCATTTTATTCCACCAATGCCCTTGTTTTCTTACATTATTAGAATTTTCACTGGACTCCTTTTTTGTTCTAATCTTAAATGAACTTCAGAAAAGGTATAGAGCAATCGTCACTTGGACAGTCACATGTTTAGAGAGAATTGCCAATGTTTCTAGTGTGCCCTTGTCTAATCTGCTGTGCTTTCAATACATTCAACTGAAGATCCGAAGAACTTTACTCCTCTGTGTGCTCACATTTTAATCAATCCTGAGGATTTTTCTCCTGCTTGCTCTGTTGCCCTGCTATTGGACATTGCTCTGGATGACAGTCTCATTATCTAAAGTTTGTGGCAGAATACAAAATCACACTCAGATTTATGGTGAAAATACACATCCACTTTGTCCTAGCTAATAAGAAATTTCTAATGTAATGTGATAGAATAATATTGGTCAATTTACTGTAACCTCTACTCTTGAATCAGATCTGACCTTAAGGGCCAGCTTTGTATAGCAGTACTCTCCCAGCTCTTAGAATTAACTAGTATTACACAGCAAATTTAATTAAAAACCCAGTGCAACTGAGTCTATCAACTTTCAAACACTTCAAATAATTTTAATTATATGAAAGCTGGTGTTTTTTCTTCTACCAAGTGTCTCTTTTACTTCCTTTCCTATGATTTTGTATGTATTATGAATCAAAGAGGAAGATGATGCCTTCATGCCATTGGAAGTTTTTTCCTGATTAGGAGTATCCCTGCACAGAAGATAACTAACCACATGGCTACTTCTGTTGGCTTAATGCAAGCCAAGATATACAGGGAAAAATAAAACAATCATAATTTATTTTGATAAAATAATTTAGAGATTTCTATCTTATTTTGAGTTCTAAATGTACACATTACAATTCAGGGAGGGAATGGATATTTTTTCAGGCTCCTTTTTCTGACACAAATCTGACATTTTGGGGCTTTTTTTAGCAGAATGGTGCCAGTTTTGTTCATATCACATGTTCCTTCAATAGAGCTGGCTGAAAGACTGGTTTTGTTTGATATAACAAGGTATTCGAAAAGGTCTTGTCCATCCATGGGTATCATGGAATACAAGCTACTTATTTCTTTCTAGATGTTTTTGTTAATGTTTCCTAACCAAGTACATCAAAGTAATTGTAACTTAAACTGCTGACTTGTAACTGTGGTCTTTTTTATTCTGGAATTTTTCCTTTTCTCAAACAAAAATATTTTTTCAGCAAAGTAAATCTCCTCTATCTGAAAACAGCTGTTTAAACTTGTGGTTCTGAACACTTTGTGTCTGTTTTGCTATATTTCACTTAAAGTGAAAAGCTTTTTTTGGAAATGAATGCACAGATATAAGCAGTATTTTTGACTGCTATTGATGTTAACTTTGTTCAAACTTGAAACTTTAAAGCCACTCTGTTTCTTATGTTCCCTTTTCCTCCTATTATTATTTTTATAATGCTTTTTTCTCTTTACCACATAAGAAAAATAAACAGACAACAGAACCTCTGTGTTCTGCTACTCATATGCTGAACACATACAGCCTTTATGCATTGCAACTGGGACATAAAATCCAGCTGGTGTTGATTTCAATAAGGAGACACTAATCAACCATCCTTCCTCTTTAATAAAATTGCACAAGAACTCTCCTAGTCATATTGACACTGAAGATGTCCCCGAAACAATGAAACTGCAATAAGATGGCAAAAATAGCTGTGCGTTTATGAATACATATTTTAAATCCACAAACTTTTAGCAATTGCATCTTCTTTGGCATTGTGTAGCATAGCAAGATTCATGAGGAAGAGACAGATGCAGTGATAATGGGCAGTTAGTTCCTAGATTCAGTTTCACAAACACTACTATAATTTTTCTCTTGTGAAAATCATATTAACCTACAATGTTTCATCTCTTGCTCTCCTTTATTATATTGTAAGGTCATGACTTCAAAAACTTGTACTAAATAAATTATGAGAAACAACACTGGGAAACAATAATGCAATTGTGGGGTAGATGCTAAGTGGTCTTTTCACTACCTGATTCCAGAACCTGGTTTATGACAAGTTTGGGTATGGCATAAAGAGCAAGATTAGTACAAGGAAAAGCATAAAAGTAGGCTGATGTTCTCATCTCAAATATCTCTTTTTCATGAGATGGATTAACAATTGTCAGGGAGGGCATCGACTCATTTTGCTGCTGAAGTTGAGATCTTTCCTCCAGTAATCTCTGATAGCAAACAGTCAATGCATAAACCATAAGTAAAGTGTGTCCTTGTAAATCCAGTTTGTTGTATTGTCTTCTCTCTTTGGGTCATCTGTTACTTCAGTTGTCATTATTTCCTTTTCCTTTTTCTACCTGTTTCCTTTTTCAGAGTCCCTTCTACTCTCTATTTTTATATACATACTTCTCTAAGAATTCCTTTTTATCCACCCTAAGCTTGTGGATATGTGGAGTTGCTAGACTCCATTTATTGCTGGCTGTGTTATTTTAGTCTTTTGCTATCAGCTGTGAATAAAGGCAAGAGGCTTCCTCTACTCTATTTGCTGGCATATGGAGTAACCAGATTTTAGACTGCAAGAGTGCAACCAGAAATGGCAACAACTGGCTGGCTGAAAGAGGATATTTTTGCTCCAGTTTTGTCAAGAGAGAAGATTTTTTTTTTTACTTTTTTGCTTGTTGTTTCCTCAGTCTTGGATGTATTTTTGCAGTTTTAATTTGAGTTTAAAAACCCCAAACACCTATATGAGTTAACTCTTGAATTAATCTGGTTAGTTAACTCTTGTTGTATTTCTACTGAACTGCCAAGCTCTGTAGAAAATGCTTTCAATTCTTCTCTTAATTTGCATTTAATATGAGAAAGGGACTAATAATTAAGTCCCCAAATTTTCTTTGGAGATGCTGAATCATTCTTTTGAACTAACAGTATATGCTTGCTATAAAGAAGATTATAAAGAATGTTAAAATTTGCTTTAAAAATACAATTTATATGCTACGAGATCTCTGAAATAAGCATGACTGACTGTGGGTGCACACTGAGAAACAGTATTTCTAAGGAGAAAAGAACTAATTAAATCCTCCAAAATGTCAGAAAAGATTTTTGTTTGAAAAGAACAAAGGCAGCAAGTCCTAGAAAGTGAGCTTTTTGTAGCTTAATTTATGGTTTTAAACCTAAAAATAATAACATAAAAAACCCCAGTCCTACTCATCTGAATAGATAACTTATATCATTGACACTGCAGCTAATACTAAGAAATTTGTTCGTTTGCATTTCATGTAGAGAAGCCAACCCTGCATTACTTAGGCATCTGTTTAAACAAAGGGTGATATCAGATTAAGGACAAAGCTAAAAGGGGAGTAATTTGCTTTATATGGTAGAGGTAAATAAATATCCTACTGTACAGTGTGATTCCACTGTATGATTTCTGTCAACCTGCGGCTGATTTAAACAGCTCCTGAAATCTTAATCTGTTTCTTGTCTCTCCCAGTTGCAGTTTGCTCTCTTTTTTGCTCTCTGCTAATCAGTCATTTTTAAGACCCTGCTCTCAAATAGGCGCATTGAAAAAGAAAAAATGAATCCTATACTTCTAGGTTTTCCTTTTAACACAGAAATTGTGTATCTAAACTTGTAAAGAGGCCACACAAACAGCTCAGCAGAATTAAAGGTGAGAAAGCAAGTTTTTAAGGGTGAAGAACAGTGATCCTACAAAACACTTTCTGCAATCAGGAGTTATCCTAGGAATCGCATAATTTACTTTGATTTTTTGTGTATATCTTAAATTTCAGCCAAGCAGCTTTTAATGGGGCAGTTTCACTGTTTTGTGTTTCCTTTCAGTTCTCACATTAATACAAGGGAAATGTATCCATGTGGAATGTGTTCTGGTATTATTTACAATAACTAATCCCAAGCATGCAATACTTCCAGCTAATGAGCAATATAGATTAAAGGCAGATGTTTGCTGTAACCATGAATTTGGCATTCATCTCATAGCAACATATTTAATCTGTGCTGTATGTTTACTTCTTGGTATGTTGGCTGCCAAGCGGTTGCAGTTCTCTTCTGTTGTAGTTTAAATTTTAAAAAAGGCCCCATCTTAGAACTGTAGAATCATGGAATATCCCAGGCTGGAACAGACCCCCAAGGATCGCCAAAGTCCAGCTTCTGGCTCTGCACAGGAGACCCCAAGAATCCCACCATGTACCTGAGAGGCTTGTCCAAAAGTTTCTGGAACTCTGTCAGGCTTGGTGCTGTGACCACTGCCCCGGGGAGCCTGTTCCAGTGCTCAACCCTCTGGGGGAAGAACCTTTTACTAATATCCAAGCTAAACCTCCCCTGAATCCTTGTGCCCTTCAGACATATAGAAAAGGGAAACGGGTAGTGTTGATCAGTGTTTCATGCACTGAGAAGAGAACACGAGGAGGTCTGATATCCAGGAGTGTTTGAGGTTGAAACTCTGCAGAAATGTGATTCTGCATAAATCTGCGGCACTTGTAAAACTGCAGGAGTGAGCTGGCAAGTTCAGAACCAGTTGAGCTCTTCTGTTGCAACACTTTAATGATGTTGAGCATGTGTTACACTTATACATTAAATGGAGAAGCAGGTGCATGTGTCTCTACTTGGAATAAACAGGTCTGAGGGGAGATTTATTGATTTGTGTGGACAGCTCATGTTTATCTGACCATGCATCAGATGCTTTGGTGCTGTGATCTCCTCCCACAGCTTAGATCTAGTCAATGTTGGCTGCTTAGAAGTTGGATTATGTTGTGTTGTGTGAGCACAAGAAGGAGGGGATCCCCAAGCAAACAAGGTATCAAAAAGCACCAACTAAAGGTCTATTTTGAGTGATATCTAAAAGAAAAATGGACCATAAAATTAGTAAGAATAAAACCAATGTGATCATTTTAAAAAAGTGACCAGCGACAAACTAAAGCAGAAATAAACAGCACTGGTTTCAGATAAACAATAAGTAAAACTTAGGATATAAAATGAAAAAAAAAAGGAAAAACAACTTAGAGTTATTGACACAACAGGAATTATTTGGAATTATTTTAAGTTGGAGACAGAAGCAGAGAGACAAATTATTAGACAAAACTAGAAGAAAATACATTTGCAGAGAAGCTAATTTTGTCTGATGACATTGGTGAACAGGATTTCCTAGCAGACATCCTTTAGCTTTATTAAGATAGAGAAGAGATGACAGTGAGATGGTAGGAGGTTTTTCAGGGGCATTGCTGCTTTGTGTTGCTAATATTGGCCATATACTAATCTAAGATTACTTGCCATATTGATACTTTGGTTTTTCTTGAATATCAAAAGCTGAAAGACTCTGAAAAGAGGTCAAAGAAAGAGAAATATGCTGAATTATCTATTTTGTTTCTAAAGCTAAGACATGCTTTGGAAAAGTTGAGTGATAGGAAAGGAGATTGACAGCAGATGAACATTTTATTGTTTTGATGTTTTCTTTAGGAACTTTACTCCTAGTTTTGTGAGGCTAGCTTTTGCTTGGTGGAGCAAATATATTGTTTACTTGCTTATTGACATGGGAGGGATGAGTTACCCAGGGGCAGGTATTGAAACGAGCAGTGAATGCCAGAGAGCCACTCCACCCACATGTGTGGGAGTGTGAAAGCATGTTTGTTACTCAGCTGTAAGAATCAACTTCTGAGCTGATAGAGGGAAGCATTAACATGCAAAAACGAATTGACTTGCTATCTATTAACTAGCAAGAAGCAGGTGTTTGGAGAAATACTTTGTCATTGCAGAAGGCTATTGACTGACTAGCCTAATTACTAATGCCGTTATCAAAATTGGAGTTAAACAAAGACAGTTTTTTTCTCCCTTCATGTCCCAGACAAACCAGTCCCCGTTGCTTTTGGTGTGGCTATAATATTTGTTAAATATTATAAAAAAATCTCTGTTTTGCCCAGCAACATGATGCACTGCCACAGTTCTGTGTACTGTTTGCTCTTTATTCGATGGATAAGCACCCATGACTTTTTTGAGAGTAATATAATAATAACATAAACCTTTACCAATTAGGACAGTTATTGCTTTCAAAGGGATGCTTAGACTCCACTCTGAGATGTGCTGAATGTTAAATAGTCACTAGGGGGATGTAGGAGTTCTAGATGGAGGTAGGGTTCATCTTGAATGAGTTTTTATCACAAAATTAAAATGCTGCTTCATCAATAGCAATTTTTGAACTTTAGCTGGAAGTATTGCACTCCATGTAATATGTACTTAAATGCACTCTCTGTGGCATTTCTTTTGAAAGCTCAGCTGGCCTTTTTGCCTGAGCAGTTTCAGATTAGTTTTAAGCAATAGATCTTTCAAAGATAGTCTCCTATATGGCCCAAATTTTGGGAAATATTTACTCCTTTAACTTATCATTCTTTGTTTTAATGACAACCATCTGAAGATCGTTGTCATGAGCAGAACTTGAACTAAAAGTCTAACTGTATCTGGTAAAGGGAAGACAGCTTTTAACCTTCACCTATGGCACGTGGACAGTACTGACCAAGGGATTGCCTCGTCCATAACTAAAGAGAGACCTGTGGGACTGATAAAGGTAGGGACATGAAAGACCACAGTTTAGTTCTGCAAGAGTTACAATTCCAAGGCAAGCAAGACATTTACTTGAGAGGGTTCAGCACAGTATCAGTCCTAGATGAATTTTTATGTATGTTTGTCTTCTCTGGATTGCACAAGTTCCTTGTACTGGTTACTCTGTTTTATCAAATGCACTATTACATTTTAGGCAAAAGCTGAATTTTACCTGCAACATTAAAGTCCATTTACAAGCTGTTTACAAGCTCAGCTGCTTTTCATTCTAAAACATAGAAAAAGAAGGATTACTATTAAAGGACAAACCCAGGAATAATGATGTAAGATACCTACCAAGAAAATGGAAAGAAAGTATGGGTTTGAAATGTTTGACAGAGAATAACAGAAAACTCTCATTATCTGATAGCTATGGAAATGTGTGAATTTGTGTCTGGTAAAAGCAATTAAGACTTATGAATGTGTTCATAAATCACAGGTATTAGTTACAAACTAAGGAGTAATTCTATTGTTCATTTCTCACTCCTGTAGTTCAAGATCAGTACCTAAGAAGCCTAGAGGAAAACATGGAGGTTAATTCAAATATCTGAACAAGCCTGTTCCAAGTCTCTATTTGCAGATACCAGCTCAGGGGGTTGCTTTCGATTAAAAGGTGTGGTGTTCTGTTGTTGTTGCTTGAAGTACCTGTTTATGCTGGGAAGTCTATACCAGAATCTGGCAATCAGCAATCCCAAACTCCAAAGTGATGCTTCCTCATGTTGTTTTACCTAAAAAAGTGAATTCATTGTCTGAAATTTACTGAGGATTCTTAAATGGCACAGCCACTAGAAGAGAATAACGGCACTATCTGCTTTCTAGACAGATACATTCCAGGACAGGGAGCATGCATAAAAATATTTACAGTGCTAAACTTCTGTGAATAACTTGTTTTTTATGAAAAATAAGTAAGCAAGAGATGTCATGATTTTGCTAGCATTTATGACCAACAATGGAGACCAGTGGTTTTAAGAATGATGGTACAGCTGACTACAGGGGAAGCAGGTTCATTTCTGCAGCACACAAATAATGTTGATCATTCATTACACTCCAAACTGTCAGCTACAATGTAGTTCTAATTAGATATTTATTCTTTCTCCTACATATCACAAATATGTAGTGTATTTATTTCTTTTTGCAGTGCTAGGTTCTTTGTTTCAATATTAATCCCATGCTGCCTTCAGCTTTCATATCCTTCCTCTATCCTTTTGACAGTATTAGCAAATTTCTTCTCTTGTAACTTTTCAGTTATACATGAAAATTAATGCAAGGGTTTTAACATGCATATTAAATGCATGCAGCACTTCTATTGACCGTTACCAAGACGGTGGTTTGTATCTAATGTGAATAAGTAAAACTCATCCTTCATGTGCATCTACATTCAATCTTGAATAAAGTAGAATGAAGTATCACATATGGAAAAGAAGCAAAGGAAAAGAAAAAGGAAAGTTTGGGCTATGACGCACGTATATAAAATATTGATTTGGTCTTGATTAAAAGCCTCAAATAATTCTCATGTTTTGTGAGGCCTTGCACTAGGCTATTTTACTAAACAGAAAATTGCACTTTCCAATTTACCTGTTCATGGATGCTGTAGTGTTCATGTCAAGGGCTTAGAGGCTGTTCCAGATCTCCTTCCTAATATTTCATCAACGAGAAGCCCTGAAAGCAAAGGCTTTCTATTTTGAGGTTTTACTCTTGTACAAATATTTTATTAATATATTGCTCCCTTCAAAGTCCACAGGAAAAATCCTTGTGAGTTCCATGGGAGCTAACTTGAAAAATTGTTTTGGTTTACACACCCTTGAGTAAATTTTTGTTGCAATTTTTTTCAAATAATATAGATACATTTAAAAACTTACATCTGTGTGTAGTGTAAGTGACAGAGTAATGGCTTCTTTCTGTCATAAGCTAATGGCTTTTAGGCCTTCTTATTGTTCTAGGTTTTTGTCATAGAGTAAGCAACTTAGACTATTTCAAATAATTTCAGGAGTAGATGTTCTGCCACACTTCAAAGGATAACTGTCTCAGGAAAAAACTCCCAAAATAAGCATTTTGTACTCTTGTTCTCTGCAAAGAATATTACATGTTGGCCTTTACTTTTTAATGAAAATTCTCTATTGCTTCTTCCTTTTCTCAGGACTTTAGAATCAAGTGCCTGAAGTCTCTTTGTTCATCTTCGCTTTATTGATGGGAGTTTATAATCAGCATTAGTCTCTGAGAAATCCTGCATGGAATATTGCTTTTCTATTTTGGAAATATTTTCTAAGTGTAGCTACAATACTTTTAATGTCACATATTCTCAGAAAAAGCTTCAGGGATACAGAGTCTGACACTTTTCAGGATGAAAACATTAGTAGCTATTGTATAAAGCACCTTCTCTATATATCTTGTGATTACATAGCAATCACCAGCTCAGGTTTGCAATGAGCAACAGTAAATCAGTCACCAGCACCTGCACTTGAGCATTGTCAGCAGCTTGTTTTTCTCATCCATCTAGTACTATTTTCCTCAGGCTCTGCAGGGACTCTAAGAACTCAATGGTTAAGACACCTGGATAAAATTTAGTAACCTATGACACCTACCAAATCAAAGTAATGTAATAGTTTTTTCTGCATTTTAGTTTTTAAAATGATGGGAAAAAAACTGAGTAACAGCATAACAAGCAGAAAAAAACTATCAAATATCCAACAAGAACCTTTTAATAAGTGGGAACATAAGATAAACACAAGAAATATTGTGATTTTGAATGAATAACCCTTCACATCTTTGAAACATGACTGCATTCCCAGCTAATAAAGCTTGAATAGATATCTACTCATGTTTTTCCTCTTTCCTGTCTCTATATTACATCTCCTAATGTATATAAGCATCTGTGATAAAACCTCTCCAAAAAGAGTTTTTGTTTGTCAAATCAGAGTGAAAATTCAGGTAATATGATGTTATATAGCTGCCTTTGAGAGACCAGCCTCTGCTCTGATGATCTGACCAACAGTAACCCTGTTATGTGGTTGGTTAAGTTCACAGATAAAGCAAACAGCTGTCAGGCTACTCAGGTCCTTCTGGCCTTTGCCATCTGTGATGCATAAAATGATCATGCTGCTAATGATGTCCTTCCCTTGGCTGAAATACAGAGGCTGTTGTTGTTGTTATAGTCTCCTAAGTTCATTGAGATCACTGTGGGGTTCTGATATTTGTTTACAATGTGGCAATTTATTGTCCTCTGGCAAAGTAAGGAAAACTTAAATGAAGATTTACATTGTACCACCATAACAATTAAAAGAGCTAGAAGTTAAATATTAAATTGGAAGTAACTTCCCTGGCATTGTTTCTTTATAAGAACAGGGCTTGCTTTGGTTTTTTGTTTAATGTCCTTGCAGAATAATGCTAGGTAGCTTTTGGTCTATGTGATGGGTGAGGCAGTCCTCAGAAAGGTGGTGAAATTTCTCAGGTTTTGTAATTGGTGCAATCCTTTAATTTTTGTTTTTTCTAGAACTGTTTTCTGATAATTCAGTCTAAATTATTAATATTTTTTCTTTGATATAGACTTAGCTCTGGGTCTAAATGAATTCTGATTCCATTGCTTTTCCTTTTCCTCTATTGTCTCCACTGAGTCATCACTATCTGCTTACATGACTGACATTAACCTCATGAGAACAATCAAACCAGACCATTAATGTAGCAGCCAGGTGCAAACATGAAGCTAGAGAAGGACCTTTTATAAGGGCATGTAGTTATAGGACAAGGGGGAATGGCTTCAAACTGAAAGAGGGCAGGTGCTGATTAGATACGAGAAGGAAATTGTTTACTGTGAGGGTTGCGAGACACTGAAATAGACTGCCCAGAGAAACTGTGAATGCTGCATCCCCAGAAGTGTTCAAGGCCAGTCTGAATGGGGCTTTGAGCAACCTGGCCTAGTGAAAGGTCTGTGGTCATGGCAGGGGATTGGAACTGGATGATCTTTAAGGTCCTTTCCAACCCAAACTCTTCTATGTGTTTCTGAAAGATTTTTTTACTTTGAATATCCTCTTTTCATTTCTTGTATGCCTGGTTCTTTGCTCCACTTCTCTGCAACACACAAGTATGAGAGTCCTGGTAATGACCTGAATTTGCCCACTTAGATTCTGAGGGATCCAGACTATAGAGGAAGTCAAGATTTTATTCTTTTTGCTTCCAGTCTTTTGCTTTAGGGATCACACCAACTGAAAATTAAGAGGAACAGCTATTAATGGTCGAGTTTAAATA
This sequence comes from Ptilonorhynchus violaceus, assembly GCA_013397565.1. Taxonomy (NCBI): domain Eukaryota; kingdom Metazoa; phylum Chordata; class Aves; order Passeriformes; family Ptilonorhynchidae; genus Ptilonorhynchus; species Ptilonorhynchus violaceus. The sequence goes on along the minus strand of VZRJ01012339.1, from coordinate 517,936 downwards.
TTTTTTGCTCTACTTTTCCTCTGAAATAATGTCCTCATTCCATCCTAAGGTTGCCACTGTTGATGGGGAAAAAATTGACCGCAGAAAAAAGATATCACATTTTCTATTCTTTCCTTCAAGTACTATGCATCAAATTTAAGTTGAAAATAGGTTTGCTCTACATTCCTTTTATTTAAGCATTGCAGTACAGATTATGTCAAAAATATATCACAGAAGAAATGGAAAGCTTCCTATGTACTGAGTATTTTTTCTTGTATTATAAAATGTCTCTTTTTAAGTAAAAAATTTTGCATGCAGAAGGGGTTTTGAAAAATGTCCTTTCCTGAGTAATGTATTCTATACATATAATTTTATTGCATTTAAAATGGTATAACTTGATTGTGGACAAAATCTACCCTGACTTCATCAAGCACGCTTGACTTCAGAAACACCCGGTAAGTAAAAAGAAAACAAAACCACCCCTGCATAATATTTTATTCTTAGCTTCCTCTGAAGAATCTGCTATGGTACCAGAAAAGAATTTTCAAGTGCCCTTAATTTTACTTGCTTTCTGCATCACCTCTGAAAAGCTCGTAACATGTATTTCAATAGCCAGAATATTTTCTCTCTGTCTAGACTGTGCTCTGCTTTGCGAATGACAGCTAGGCTTGTCTAATCAAAATAAAACTGGTACACTTACTGAACTGAGTACTTGTTTATGATATGAAACAAAGACCAATTTTAGATGTATGTTATGGAATGCCAAATAGATAAAGATGCTTCCTGACACTGAAATGAACTGTAGTTTTGCCTAAGGAAGCAGTACATGAACTGCCTTGCTGGTTTAAAAACCAACCTCACAAACATGAAAAATAAGTAATTGATGTCTAAATGTTTTATCACAATTTGAGCTTCAAACTGGTGCTAGACTAGTTTGTGTCTCTCTGAGAAACTACTAAAAAATAATGTTCTTGATAGCAGTTTACTTTTACTTCAATGATTTCATACAATTCGTAGATTATCTCTTTTGCCATCTTCCCTGTCACTATTTTTGACAGAGACAAATGGCTGAGGAGATGCATGCAATGAGGTTGTCAGCTCCAACAAGATGCTCCAGAAAGATGTGTGGGAATAGCTGTCAGTAACAACCACAGTAAAAAAAAAAAAGCTTATTTCTGTTGATCAGGCATGGGTTATTTGTGAATGAAATGTGTTTTGCTCAGATTCATTAGATTTTCCTTTCACTGTCTCAATGTTGCAGTAAAGACAGGTTTAGTAGGGGTATTTTTTGATTGTTTCTGGTTTTTTCCCCCCAACATAAACTGTTAAAGATTTAATACATGAATGCTGAAAACAATTCCTGGCTGTGATGTTATTTAGAATATAATGTTCATACAATTTCCCCAAGTGGTTTCCATTCTTTCTTCCTTCTCAATTCATTTTCTATTTATCTTTTGGAATTTAGCTTGTTAGTTTCCTAGTAAAGTTTACCAATAACGCTGAAACCATGTGTCCCAGTTTGAGACAAAATTAGGAGGAAGACTAGGGGAGTCTCCTCCGCAAACAGTAGGGTTCAAAAACTCCCTCCCCCCACCTCAGGAATTTCTTAGAGGAAAGTGAAAAGAAACCTGTTTATTCAACAAGCAGTGTGCTCGTAGGCACCAGGGAAAGGAAAAAAATGAATAATGTTAGTTAATAAAACTCTCGTGGTGGAGAAAACCTGGGTAGAATTCAGAGTCCTTTCATGTAGGTGTGGCTCTGCTTGCTCTCTCTCCGGAGCTAGGGTGCAGTGTGGGCCCCCCAGACAGTGAGGTAGGCCTCCTGGTGACGGTGTTCTGGACCGGAGGTCAGCTGAACAGTTCCAGAGGAATAAGAAAAAAACCCCACAGTCTCAGGAAAAAAACCCAAACCTTTATTTTTCAGCTTGCAGGCTAGCCAAAAAACAAAGAAGTTTTAACTCTCTGTCTCTCTCCTGAGAAACACAGAGAGCCGAGAGCTTGCTAGAAAAAAAAAGTGCTCTCTCCGCTGCAGCAGCAGCAGCAACTGTTTGTGTGGGTGAGGGTGTGAGTGTCTCTGAAGAAGCTGTGCTGAAGAATTCACCTGGCAGCTTAAAGGCACAGGATTTCATGTCTGGCATAGAGCAGGCCATAGGGGATACAGCATCATAAAGTCACCCCAAGACACCATGTAAAAAGTTAGCATTTGTTTACTTTACTTGAGAGAATCAGCTGATGGGAAGTTTCGGAAGTTTTGTAATGATGTTTAGAGCAGACAAACTAGTAATTTGTTTGGGTTTTGTGTACCCGTTTTGGAGTTTGATTGGTTTTGGTTTTTATTTTAGTCATGAATGGAAAAGGCGGCCACACTAATTAAATTTTTACATAATTCATATCTATGCATGTAATTATCTAGTGCTTACTGATTTAAAAAGCTGCCTGCTCTTGACTTCTACCCTTCATGGATTTTTTCTATCACGATTTTTCCACTCTGAACTCTAAATTGCCACCCTGAACTGTTTTCCATCTTGCCTTCAAAACAAGAAGAATATACCTGCTGGAGACAAAACACCTTGGCTTTGATTTCAGTGACATGTGTTGTTCTGCTCTCTAAATGGCCATTCTTGAGGTTTCTCTATTGATTAATTTAAAATGAAAGGCATCTTTCATGTGCTGTAAAAAAAAAAACAGCCCAAGGAAGGACAGATGAGTTTCCTGCCTTTCCACAGCCACTACATGCCCTCTTTCTGGCAGTATCATGGAAGAAGGCCAGGAGGAATAAAAGAAATACAGCAGACATGAAACCCTTGCCTCTCTACAGGAAATATTTAGTCCTTAACTTGCACTTACCATGACTGTCATAAAAATATATTGATCTGCACTGGTGTTTCTAAAGCACATTTTAATTGGGATTGCATGTGACAGACATCTGCGAAGTCAAAATGATGTGCGTCTGTACCCTACCAAAATTCTTCATTGCAGATTTAACCAAGACCTGTGCAAGTGTGTCTCTCTTTTCCTCAAAAGATGCTTCCTTGAGGAACGTAGAGTTACTAAATTGCGTTCCTCACTTCCTCAACTGCTGTCTACTCTTCATACTTCCCCCCCGCTCCGCCTCCCTTTTCTTCTGTTCCCCAGACTTCGCTCGGCCGGCGGGATGCGGAGGCAGCCGGGGCTCCTGGGCGCGGCGGCGGGAGG